>JAHWFP010047260.1:14058-58851 GCA_023313725.1 Lithobius niger | reverse complement strand
TCACAAGACCAGTCTGTAATGCAGACTGCTTGCTTCATTTACCCTTTACCTTGTGATTTCTTTCTTTATTTAGTGACAAGACCACCGAAAATTTGGGACAAGTAGTGAACAATTACTTGAACTGTTTGGTTGACTGTAAATGAAGCTTTAATTTGAAATTTTTTACTCAGTTTGGGGAAAAGCTTCCACATTTCAAAGAACAACACACTTGTTTCACTAATTTCTCCGGATTTCAGGTTCCGTAGGGATATTTTGTTCTCAAATTTGGGACCTCACTTGCTGCACTTTAGGGTTGCATTCACCCTCAAATTTGGGGCCATGGGGACACCTTCGAAATTGTTTTTTTTTCTTTTGGAGGGGGAGAGGTGCATGCTTACTCATCATAATTTTTACTTAAACGCACAATAATGAGCCAGGTCGTGTACAAAGTGAAGTCGGAAATCCAGCATTTATCCATATCTTCAGCCTAAGACGATCATCCAACCCTCCCTTACAAAACTACAAAACCCCTCCACCCCCCAACAATCTGTAGGCTACTACTCATTATTTTAGTTGAAAAAGCTTTGCTGGATTTGGGCTCCAATTTTTACACGATTTCACCATAGCCAGCAATAAAATTCACCCAGCAAATCAAGGTTGTCCGGTCTTGGCCGTGGAAAACTGGAGATATCTCCTCGATCGAACACGTAAACGTGTAAATGTTTAGGAAAGTCCACAGCTCCTTCTTTTTCAATGGGAAAGGGTACCTCAACATTCGGGTCATAATGGCTCGTGTAATCGGTTTCGTCCAGCCAAGTTTCCAGCCCCTTCATCTTGGTAGCTGGCATGAACTGATGCAAGCCGCCGGCTCCACGGTCAAACACCATTCCTGAGCTATCCATATCCGAATACGTTTCACTGTCGTGGCTGTCACTCTTGTCTGCAAAATCTCCATCATCTATAACGTCGCTTTTTTCTAGACCTCTTTTGTGCCTTGCGGCAGCCATTTGCTCTCCACGTTCTCTGTAAGCTTTACGGCGCTTTTCACCATGTTGGAAATGATGAAATTGTTTCAGTTCGGTCTTGTACCTGGTTTTGATGTCAAATGCACTTATTTCGTTCATCATTTGTTGGTTTTCATCCAGCTTCGAGAAGTTGTTGAGAACAGCACAGTACTTTCTCGGGCACAGCAAACCAAGACGAATAGATGGCCATTGGTCGCCAAACACTGGCCGGTAGAAATCGTCAAAATACTGGAGGGCGCGATCAGTGGGCCATTTTTTTCGTCTCAACTTTGCCTAAGAATGAAAAAAAAGAAAAAAGAATTAATACATTCAAGCCCTAGGCCAATTCAGTTTTGATTTCCACAAGAAAGCAAAGATAAAAAAAAAAAAAACACAATGGAAATAAAAAAAATAAACGGGCACCTGCCTGACCCATTCTAACAATCCATTTCCTCCCTACAACCCACTCTCCTAGACAAGTTCATCCTTTATGAGAAACACTGGAAAATAATACCAAAAAAGAGCTGTGTGGCTAGTGGATAACTGTTGACTAATTTTGACCAATTTCCAACAGTACAAACCACAAATAAATAAAAATAATTTCCTTATCCGTTATCATTTTACAAGGTGTGCACAAAAATCAGCCAACAAAAATTAAAGCTTTTTTAAAGCTTTTTCCAAAGACTATTTCTTGAAGGACCAACCCTTCCCAATGTCGGAAAACAACAGTTGGCGACTTGGAATTTAGCCTTACTCACCAAATCGGCGACTAGCTACAGAGCATGCCACTAAAAAAGGGGTATCTCTGGAACCGTATAAGTTCGAAACGAACGGTTTGCAGCGTTATGCTCAGATTTATAAGGGCTATATAACTGGATTTTCTACATTAATACTGGAGTTTGCACAATTTTGTTAATGCATAAATTAGAGAAACCTTTCATCATACAAGACGTATTTGATATGTGGCGAGTAAAAATTGTGAAATGGCGAGTGCTTTGTAAGGTCTACTGGCCAAGTGGCGATTGCTACTGGATTGACATTCGGAAGGGTTGTGAAGGACTACACCTACAGCCAAGATAAACACGCTTACTACTGCTTTTTGGTGGTTGCAACCAGATCTGCATGTAGTGTTGACAGTCTCTCATTCACCCTTCCAAGCAGTCCTGCTATCACCGAAGTGTCGCAATACATTTTTGTTTGTTTACCAACAGTCACAAACTCCGTCAAATTGTTAAAATAATATATATCAACTAAAACTGGTGATCTTTTGCTAGGTTTTTTAGTGTCAAGCTATTCTTTTAAGTTGAGAGGTAAAAAAAAAAAAAAAAAAGGCCCTTCATGGACCCAGTTGATCATTTCCAAGAATTTAAGGCCTGAACTAAACATGTATAACCTAAGACAAGGAAAAACCTGCCAAACAGTACTGACAGCGAATGAAGAAACAAAAGGTACAATTTAAAGAATAATTTAATTTCCTGTACTATACTGTTAACACAATTTCAGATTAAATTAAATTAGATTTTCTAAGGAGTTGGTGATCTTAAAGTGTCACTATCACCGATTGAAAAGCAAATGAAAATACCATGGCGCCATCTAATGGCAGTCATATTGTTAACATTTGTAGCTTGCTCCCAGGTGCACGAGGACGTACCAAATTTTTCCCACAATAATTAAGGAGGTTATGGCTTGTTTGTTTCGTTAAAAGAAATGCCGTTGTGCATTCCTTCATTTGGTGCAAGCAAGTGCTAGATATTACGAGATAGCGCTAGATGTTGCCAGATTCTGCCTACTTTCAATCAGTGGTAGTGCCACTTTAAGTGCACTGAAGGTTGCATAACAGTTGTTTGAAAATACTGTAATGAATTTACTGTTTGAAAATGCTGTTTTTTGTGCTGGTGACACAAGAAGCTTTGAAGTGGCATTCCGATTGAAATGCGAACAAATATATCGTGGCACCGTCTAGGTGCAGTGATATTGTTAACCTTTATAGCTTGCTCCCAGGTGCACGAGGACGAACCAAATTTTCGCTCAATAATTAAGGAGATCGTGGCTTGTTTGTTCCGATAAAAGAAATGGCATTGTGCATTCCTTCGCTTGGTGCAAGCAAGTGCTAGATAGTGCGAAACAGCGCTAGATGTTGTCATATTCTGCCTACTTTCAATCGGCGATAGTGCCACTTTAAAACAAGAAGCTCACGAAACACGGATCCAGTAGTAGTGATGGCTAAAGTGCGACCATCAAGAATTATTGGACAGTTACGGATAGCAGCATGTCACAACAGGAAAAGGGAGAAGCAGTGTTGGAAAAAGAGAGGCAGAAAGGCACGTTCCTTCACATGTTGCAGTGAGGCACTCTGCTTAGTCGCAGTGCCACAGAGGTTCCCACGACTTATCTTGGATGTGAAGACTTAAGTCATTCTCTTGGTGATAAGACTAACTTTTTTTTTATCGAGAAATTAGGGACTTGCCTATTCCCCACATCAAGACGTCACTATTTTTAAAAGAAAAAAAACGTATTTATTGGGGGGCTCTGCCCACTCTTTGGGACAGGAATAAATTTGTTTACTTTTCTTGTTAAAATTCTAGCATTTTTTTTAAAGTTCCGTCACTTTCCCTTAGACCTTGGGGAAACTGGTGGCATGCAGGGGTCCACCACCGCAGAAGCTCCGAGCAAGATGGCCGGCCTATCTAGATTCCGGCGCGTGAAGTTTAGAAAGGTTTAAGATTTTGATTGAGGTTTCTGGTGTTATGTGGTTAGTTTAGTTTAGGTTAGGTTAGGTAAATTTGGAAAAAAACTGACCTTATTTTCGAGAAACAGCGACCTTAAAGTGGCACTATCACCGATTGAAATACGAACGAAAATACCATGGCGCCATCTAGCGGCAGTGATGTTGTTAACCTTTGTAGCTTGCTACCAGGTGCACGAAGACGAACCAAATTTCCACTCAACAACTAAGGATGCCGTGGCTTGTTTGTTTCGTTAAAAGAAATGTCGTTATGCATTCCTTCGCTTGGTGCAAGCAACAGCTAGATAGTATTACATAGCGCTAGATGTTGTCAGATTTCGTCTGGTTTCAATCGGTGATAGTGCCACTTTAATTTACCCTTTACACAACGGAGATAGTACAACCAACGTATACAGATCGATGGTGGACGCGCTTGGAGCCGCTGTGGAAGTGGTTCCCATTATTCAAAAGGTAGCTTTCGCCTTTTTCTTTTGTTTTTTTTTTGAATCATTCATTCAGTCATCGAAACTAGGATAGATTAGTTTGGGTCTATCATATGTCGAACAAAGCTAACGTAGGCTACTTGTCGTACGGGGAAAAAAAACAATATCCTTTCTACACGCACCACCACTTATGCGCGTAAAAACACGGCACAGCACTTTTTCTCACCCAGTGTATGGCTTTTGTTTTATGACGTATATTTGTCTGTGTAAAACATAATATGAATTTTGATTGCCATCCTCTTCTCAGTAACTCGTTCATTTAGAAATCAACGTGCCGAAAACTGTTGGGATGAAACAGGATTGGAGCCTAACGTCAACGCCATCGGCCCCTGCCTGCATGCATGCCATTTGTATAGGGCCGTCTGGGAGAGTAGCTCCCGGTTTCGCTTCTCAGCTTCATGCTAGCATGCAAACCTTTTATTTTATCTAACTTTTGCTAAGTAAATTAATACAGGCTAAAACTTATCTACCTTCCTTGGGTTTTAGCCTGCATTAACCTGTTTTAGCCTACCAAAGCATTGTTATGAGGCGCTATTTTTATAGTAGCCCATACGAGAATTTGATGGAGCTGGGTGGCTAAACAAGCTATTTCTAGACTAAAGGAATCCGGTGGTGCGGAAAAAGAGCCTCCTCGTCCCCCCCCCCCTCCCCTCAACCACATCCCCAACAAAAATCTAACATAGCTTTTGCTTCCAGGCCTCTACCCTGGGCCATGCTGGGGGAGCTAACAGCAGCTAACTCTTTAAAATTCTTAAATTTCTAGTTTCGGTGGCCCCAGTCTTAATGCCCTTTTTTAGAGGTCCCTTACGGAAACTTCTTAAACCAGTAATTCACAAAAAATCAAACCAGAGGCTTTTTCTCGTACCGAATTATTTCTTATTGGAAAGTATTACCCCGAACACGTGGTGGAGCAACATATTTAAAAACTCACTTGATTTCTGTGTGTCGGTTAATACTATCTGGCAGTTCTCTTTTGCGGGCCAAGTATAAATGCTCTATCTATGGAACTGAATATTCAAATCATGTCCATTTATGTAATTATTTATTTATGTACATTTATTTTCTAATTATTTGTTTTGTAGCTAGGTTTTCTTTTTATGACTGCCTTTTGGGTCACTAAATTGCCCTTCAACAGGTGCGTATCATTGTTTTGTTGAAATATGAACTGTGCTGTATTTTTTGTATTTATATCTGTCTAATCAGACTCAATGGCACTTTGTTACGCACATTTTCTTAATTTTGAATTTAGCTGCGAAGCCTGTATGGTACTGAAGCGCTACTGTAAATAAATTAGAGTAATGGAAGAGGGAGAGCTGAACCCTAAAAGTGGTTTTGTTCAACCCCCTCAGAAATATGGCAACACTGTCCACTGCACCAATCCATCACCTTCCCCACCAGGCCCAGACTGGCCATAGTGCCAGGATGCCAATGGCACATGGGCCTCCTGTAGATTGGTATGGAGGCCTTTCAGATTTATAGTTACAAGTGAAATTTATGTTAATGAATTTTTTCTCGTTGTAATTTCCTGGTTGGTCTTAAAATCTGGTCCATTTCCTAATCATTCCATATCTGTTTTTAAATGACTAGACTACAAAGAAAGCTTTGGGACCAGTCACTATTTATCGCCTATGGAGAAGAAAAAATCATTTTTGGACCTAACAAATTACACTTCCAGCAGTCAAAGTCTCTGAAGACTCATCAGCTTCTGGGGGCAAACCCTCCCAGGTTCCCACCATTAATATGAGTGTTTACTCGTTTTTGATGTAGTTAGTATCACCATGATACCCATTGCATCACCTACTGTACTATTTTTAATATACTTTCTAGAAAAGCCTTGCCATCTTGCTCCTTGGCTTATTGTATGAAACTCACATAAGATGGGTGAAAGGGACATAGGTGTTTTATAAAACATTTTCAATTCAACCTTGTCCTTTCGTTAACAACGAGGCACGTTTTCCTTACAACTAGTGGTAACTTGTCGTGCCGAGTGCTACTTACTTAATTTGGCTATAGGAAATCATTTGAAGACAGTCTCAGTAGGCATACGAAAAGTGAATTTTTTATCTTTGGAGGGGGGAGGTCACATTACTTTTGGACCTTGAATGGACAGGTGAATATTTATCTAGGTTTTTTCAGTGGGTTGGGGGGCTATTGACAAATTTGGTGGTCACATATTTATTTATTTCCTGTCCCCCCACCATAAAAAATGATGAACGGTTCTTTATAAGCTCCCATAACCCCCACCACCGAAATTGTGTTTGGGGGCCTTTTAAAACATCATGGCACTTGTGCCCCAGAGCTGCCAGTCCGGGAGTGTTCCGCACTCATAGGTCGTTTCAGCACCGTTGAGTGCATTTTCCTTCCTGGACTAATCTTAACAAGCATGACTTACGCACCTGTTTTTTTGGTTACCGTCGTTGTCGTATACATGACAAGAGCTATGATCAAGCGTTCCACAGTTGGCCACACAGGGTGACCACCCAGACCAAGCTAGAACATGAGGAACTGTTATCATTAGACACTCTTTTGTCATGTGCTATGGGTCCACCTTCATGTCCCTCCTGGTAACTTTAGATAAATAAAACTGAATTCTTGCAGGGGGGGGGACACACGTTTGGTAGAAAGCTGAATATTGAGTCCTTTGAAGGCTGAGAGACTCATTTTATTCTGGATAAAGAAATCATGACAAGAGGACTGACGCCATGCTATGATGCTAGACCAATTGTTTTTGGTTGTTTCTATTCTAGCGTAGCGTTAGCCTTGCTTTCACGTATTGAGTACTACTTTTTAGCAGCGCTAATTAGACATATGGCAAAACAACACAACGAGTTTCTCAAAAAAATCCCTGGCAGGCACCCCCACTCCTCTTTCTCCACATCCCCAAACACGAAAAAGACTGTTGTGAAGAGTCTGTCATCGAGGTGACGATGTTGCAAGAAGGTAGAAGTGAGAAGGTAATTAAACAAGCCTGGCCTAGGTTTCTCAACACGACGTGAAGTAGAACGGTGAATACAAAGCAACATTAGTGGAGGCGAACGCCATGGGAGTAGCCGTTCAGTCACGTTCCTTTGGTTCCGAAGGGACAGTAGTTACTCTGGGTGTGTTGCTGGTGCAGGTAGACGAACACAGAGGATTAGACGAACCGGCAAGATCTAGTGAAATGCGTGGAGTGTGATGGTCGACTGCTGAAACTTTGGCTGGAGTGACGGTTGAGGGTGACGCTGGTGCTTTCGTTTTCGTCGAAGCCTGGATACCACAGGCGAGCGACCATTAGGTGGCTTGCAATGTAGCCGATAGACGACAATGTTGTGGGCACCAACAACGCTGTGAATTGTCTGACAACGGAGGAGCAACTTTATCTTTAGCTATCTTTAGCGAGGTCGAACTGGAAGCGTTGCTGGGAAGCCTGTTACTGGAGAATCAGTGAGAGCAACGTGAGCCGCATGGAGAATATCGGACTGTGTAATTAAGTCCTGAATGAACGCTGCCACCAGAATAATGTTCTTAGTAAGTCGCCAAGTTTGTCGCTCAGAAAGTTAGGGACGACGGCGGTTTCTTCAGGGGCCCCGGAACAGTCAAGAAGCTTGGAGAGGAGTGAGAGGCATATGACATGGCCGGGATGACAGAGGCAAGACCGGAACACGAGGATACTGGTTTCTCCAGGGCTAATGAAACCACTGGCTGAATGGAAGTAGCCCCTACAGTGGAAGACTGAAGATGGTCCGCTGTCACGGTAGACGGACGGGCGGCCGTGTCGACAGGACGTGTGTCACGCAGGGCAGTACGCTGCGCTTTGGGAAGAGCCGAGGTCATGATGCGGAGCCCTGTCGTCTGCTTGTGTTTTCTTAGAGATGTTGCCGGCTACGGAGACGCTGCTGTTTCTTGTGGCGCAGGAAATGACGAATGAGAAGCAGATTGGGACTGTCGCTTGTGCAAAAGCGAAAGTGGTACAGACTGTGATGTATGACGTGGCACAGCTTTGCAAATGGATTTATGAGAAACCACCGTAGATACACAAGAAGCTTCTAATTGTTCACAACGTTTATGTCGTTCACGTAGTTCTTCACGAACCTTTGACTACCGCTGCATTTCAACAATTTTATCCCTTTTTGGGCGGTCAATTGTACGACAAACAGCACAAGGAGCAGAAAATTATTCGCAAGTGCTATGCTTCCTACAGACCTGGTGTGGGGCGATCCTGTTTTCCCCCGAAACAATGGAAGGGCACGAAAATTTTCAGGGGTTTTACGTTGTTCTGTGGTAAAAACAGAAGACAGCGGAATACTGTGTGAAGAACCAGGAAAGGTTGGCATAATCTTGTGACATATACCCATGCTGATCTTGGATGAAAACGTTGGAAGTAGTAGAGACTACTCCATAATTTAGGCAAGTGAAAGTGGGAGCCAAAAGCAGTTGACGACAACAGTGGTTTGCCTGTCAAAACTCTGTGTATGCACAGAATTATGGGAAGGTGCGTCATGAAGGAGCTGTTGGGAGATGGTGGTGGCGGTAAAGAATCCAGCAAGATTCAATATATATCTCTGTAGGAACACTAAAGTGATACTCGGAGGTAAGCTTGGCCCGGAGTGTGCGGACACAGAACCAAGCAAAATGTAATCCTGTAGTTATACCTAGAAGTTGTGGATGCGGAACCAGGAATAACGATCCTTTCAGCATAGGTACGGAGGACAGTGTCCAAGAGATCGTGAACCTGGTCCTCGGCGAATGGTAGGTGAGAAGGGGCCGTCGCGTCGCCTGCATTGAACAGGATGGAGGTTGAGTTAGCTGGTGAATGACTTCAGTAGAATCCAAAGTTCCATCTGCGAGCCCTTTGCTCGAAGCCCTGGTGGGAAGTTGCAGAGAATCAGCTTGGAGCCGAATGAAACCCTGAGAGGTACGAGCCGAAAGGTTGAGAGGAACGGTGTATGAAACAGAAAACGACTTCCTGCCAACAGCCTGGGACTGAAATGAAGGCTGGAACACCTGGTCCTGGAGATGGGAATCCCCTTCTGAGAGGCTGGAGCACCAAACGTGGAGGCCACGGCGTGAACATTGGAGACGCAGTGGTCGACGAAACAGCGTTGTGTTCTTGATCAACAAACGAAGAAGCGACAGGCGAAAGACACGGTGATGAACCGGCTGGCCCCCAAGGCGACAGGTCGAAGTTAATCCTGACACGTCAGACAGCGGAGACGAACGGCTGGTGACGTAGGCGAAAGGTCAACCAGAAAGGCGGCCTGTCGCGAAGCAAGCCGAAAATAGAACGACAGGCAGAACACACCGACGAACGGCCAGCTAGAAGCGGACAAAAAGTGAAAAGTAGAGAAAGAAAGATACAGCATTGTCGCACCTCGGCACTTTTATAGGAGGGGTGTGCTGACGCATGCGGACATGGGTTACCAAGCTGGCAGCCAGAAGGCCTATAAACTTTAGGCCTACAAGAACAAGAATGCTAAAATTACAGGTAATGAAAATTTTTCGGCAGCAACTAGAAAAACTATATAAGGGGATGAACCATCGATCTCCTTGTACGTATATAGCTTTTAGTAAATTTTATGATCTAAAATGCTTTAAGGACAAAAACCGTGAAATAAACTAGTTACAGTCACCCTCCCTTCACAAGGGGGGGGGGGGGATGTGGGGAAGACTGGAACTAGGCTAATATCACAATTTCCGACCTTAAAGCTTTTTTTTTGAGGGGGGAGGGGGTCCTGTAGCTTTGCCAGGGCTGTTAATAGGCGATTTATGGTAAAGTCACATCTGAACAAAAGCTAGAACGAAGTAGTAAGTAACCAAACTTCGCAACCCCAATCCATAACCCTGGTACAGCTGCCACTGTAGCAAGTACCTAATGGACATCTTAGTCCACTTCATTACTGCCCACGGTATAATTTTCAACCATTGTTACTGCTGGCATTGAACAGTGAAAAATCACCACCAGTAGCTATTCTCCAAAAGACAATTCCATACCTGTCCCTACCAATCATGCTTCCACCAAATCAACCACTATCACTATTACCTCTACAAGGTCAGCACCCACCATCCCGACAGCAACGTCACACGCGTAAGCAGCGACACTACCGACAAATGTCACTAGACGAATCAATCCATTCATAAACACCACAAACAGAAGGGGGATGAGACTGGCAAGACAATACTAGCAGGCCTCGGAATTGAATAGAAAGCGTCGACTGTCCAGCCCTGTATCGAGTTTCTTTGCCATTAGCAGTGCATATCTAGCACACGGACAACAGACTCAGTTACACCAGGAGTAGCATAAAGGAAAGCCAGGTGGACTCAAGAGTGTCCATGATATTACCACATGTTCCATCTCTCGTTCTGGGTTGCAACCCCATAAAGAGCAAGCGGAGGATGAAGGCGCTATATAATTTACAGCGATTTGTGTATATTTATTTTATTCAAACCCATGCGGCCAATTGTGGAACGACTGGTCGTAATTATTTTCTCGGATAACCCACGTTAAAATAATGACATGTCGATAAGTTTTAAACCAATAAATAGGATGAAAAAATATCACTCGAACTACATTTAGTCCAGGCATGCAGCAATTTCGTGTGCAGCAGCGTTAATTGCATTGAAGCACGGAAGAAAGCCAAAGCTGAGTGGAATAGAAAATCACATGTCTCGCCTCCAGGCTCAACACCCGTTCAAGCACTTGGCAAAAAATTGACACCTTGGTAAAATACGAATTTGTTGATGTGAATCAATTGTCCTGGAGCCAGAAAACGAAGCCAACTTTCCTACAGATAACCTTGTGGCAAGGGGAAGAATTTGAAGAGAGAGTTAAGTTACAGCACAGATACTCCCACACATTTTGTACGGTTACACCAGTCTCCACAAAATGAAGACTCAGTCATGCCAATCTCAATAAAATGAAGCTTCATTGTCATACGGTGATTTACTGTCAAGAAATACAGCAAATTCCAGTTAAGTTACAGAATGGACACTGCCACGCTTTTTATATGGTTTCACTAGTCTCCACAAAATGAAGGCTCAGTTGCACCAATCTAAATAAAATAATGGTTCAGTGTCAAATGATTTAATGTCAAGAAATACAGCAAGTTCCATTAAACCTGCAAACCACGCTTCACGAATATCAGCCTCCAATAGCACGATTGCGTCCTGGGCCCTGTGTCTTAATTGGAAGCCAATCTGTGCTGCATGGAGGTATCGCCGTCCTACTCCAAATACCACCGCAAGTACCTAGCAACGATGCATTCATTTTCTCTACACATGACTGCAAAGCTACAGGTTGGAGTTAGTCACCAGAAATCTGCCTTCCAACTTTCAACACTGGGGCGAGAATAGTTCACTTCCACTGCATAGGCTTAACACCTGTAGACCACACTTCATTAGAATTAACTAAAAGCAACACACACAAATTATTCTGCAAACCACTTCGTGCTTTATAAGTTGCACCATCAGTGGCTTAGAGAGCCATTCATACATGCATTAAAAGCAAGGCTGTGTTCATCCAGTGTTAATTGCAGCTCCAAAGAGGGCACCTGCACTGACGGAGAAACCACATTCAAAGCAGGAAGAAATCTAGGATAACTCAGACATCCAGAAAACTGTGTTGAAAGCTTCGACCTTTCCCGGCTGCACAGAATGCCCATACCGTTCCCACCATGCAGCCAATACACAGACTGCTGGTTGACACCAGACATTTTGACACAATCTCAGTTCTGGTGAGTGGGATAATTTTCTCAGAGAATCCTGAGAAAATTATCCCACTCACCAGAACTGAACCCTTATCTTTCCAAAAATTCCAGGGGTGGCTGTGTTAGGCTTGAACCCTTTATTTCTGGTACACGAGGTAGTTGTGCTAACCATCAAGCAAACAACCTAACTTCCAGGCTTCAGACACTGGTAACCTACAGGTGGAAACAGTTCACTGACACCACCAGAAACTCCAACCTGCACCACGAAGGACCTTGCTTACCTTTGAGACAGCCTGTTGACAGCTATGCCATCTGTCCACATTTTTTCAGCATTGAAACCGACAGGGGGCCTGCCTCCTGATACAGGCTGCTTGTCGGCACTCCCCAGTCCCCAGTCGGGGTGCCTGGTCCACAACCACGCATATTACGATTTTCAGATGCTGTCAGATTGTGTTAGAGTACTGAACTTGAAGACAATCCACTGCAGCATCAAGCCCACCACCAGCCCGCCTCCTCAATGTTGTAAAAGTCCAACACCTCGCCCATAGCCTGTGTCAGACATTGGGAAGTGGCCGTTATCACTGCGGTAATCTGAATCATCGTTCCAATTAGCCTACGTGTACACAACACCAGGTTAACCGGAGACTCTCGAATCCATAACAACAATGGCCAAACGTCAGGGTTCGCTAATTCAGAACCACGAGGCTATGCTCCTCCAGTGATGCAGCCAACACATGTCCCCTACGATCATTAAATTCACATGGCAGGGATGGCATTATAGTTTCAACACAGAATTACAGATGCTGGCAGTACGAGTAACTAGTCACTCCAGTCACAAGCAGCGATGGGACCAACCATGTAATCTCGACACGCACTACCTAATGCATCAATAGCTGGCACGACTTTGCTAGTGAGGCACACTGTCAAACAAGGCGAGTAAAACATCGTATGCATGCACACTGTCCGAGCGATACAACTCCTGGGAGGCATGGACCAGTCCTCTGTATGTTATCAGCTCGGTGTCCAACAATCCTAATATGTCTACATTCATGCACACTTTGCTAACCTTGATGCTATTTTTACATAATAATAATAGTAATATAAAATACACAGCCAGAAGCAAGCTTAAATGGCTGGGAGGGGGGGGGGACTACAATCGATCAAA
Source organism: Lithobius niger (assembly GCA_023313725.1). Taxonomy (NCBI): domain Eukaryota; kingdom Metazoa; phylum Arthropoda; class Chilopoda; order Lithobiomorpha; family Lithobiidae; genus Lithobius; species Lithobius niger. The sequence continues at coordinate 45,793 of JAHWFP010047260.1, read as the reverse complement.
GCGTTCTTTCCAAGAATTACAGCTGGGAGCCTCAACAACATGAAACGGGAGGTTGTTCCAGGCGTGTACAGTGCGGTTGGAGAAAAAGTACTTCAGTGTGTCAAGTCTCGCGTACTGCTTCTGCAGCTTGTACCTGTAACCTCTGGTCCCAACAGGTGGGGCAGCACAAAATAAATCACGGAGGTCGGCACCTTCAAAGCCGCGCACAATCTTAAAAACCTGCAGTAAATCTCCCCTGTTTCTGCGCTCAACAAGAGTAGTGAGCTTAAGTTTCTCTTCATAGGTAAGGGTACGCAACGATGGCAAAAGGCGAGTTGCACGTCGCTGTATAGTTTCCAGGATGTGGACGTCCTTTGCCAGGTAGGAATTCCAAGCCTGAACAGCAAATTCCAGATGTGGGCGGATGTAAACGGTGTAGAGTGTACGCAAGGTTTCAATATCTAAATAAGAGAAGTGGCCTCTTATCTGACCAAGAACAGAGTTAGCTTTTCTTGCTGCTTCAAGACAATGAGCACTAGATTTATTCATGTATAGCATTCGAAAATGCAAGTTTATAAGGAAACCGGGACATGAAAACTAAAAAAAATTACTCCATGTTAGACTCTGGAATTGGTGCAATGGAGCCCAAATCTAAACTTGACTTGAAAGTCAACACTGACCTCTTTGACTGACCACTGACGAACCAGTAATTCCTATTCCTAACACCTCGTTGTCGCTATCCTCAATCTAGAGTGGTAGTACCGACGAACATCATCTACAGCAACAATCAGCACACTCAAAAAAAATACACCCAAGAAAATAATGAGAAAAAGGACAAGAGAGAAGAGAAAGTCAATACGTAACCACACGCAACACTGGATGGGGTAAATAACCACTTAACAGTATCGGTACAATAGGCTTTTGCAAACAAAACAAAAACCATAGGGGGCTGCATGTGTCTAACTTGTACTCCTTAGGTATAATGGTTACACGGTGTGACAGGTGCTTGAGTTTTTGGGTAAGCTATGTCCAATTCAATTCAAGTGATTATCGTTTCGTCACAACATTCTCAAGGCTGGTCATGTTGCTATCTACCTTGTTTTCAGCATCAAATTCATACCCTGCCTTACAAAAATTTGGGCTAAATTCATCCCCTGCCTTACAACTTATCTGACCTAACCTATACGACAACAGTAACACTACAGAATATAAAACAAAGAATGCGCCAGTACAATTGTAAAACGTAGCTGGACAAGGAAGAACAAACTGCTTGCGTAGCTAGGCGGCAATGGCCAGTGAGGCCAAAGGGTTTAGGGAATAGATTAATTTTATTTAATTGCTGTTTGTTCATGCTAAACTGTGCCAATAAACTCACTTTATCTCATCGCAGGACTGGCAGTGGCGCACACCTTACAGTATTGACTGTTGAAGAATTAAAACATTTTTAACAGGAAAACCAATCTAAAAATAAATCTGCATGCTAAAAAATGATCCAAACAAGATTACAAAAATAAAACATACATAGTAAAAGTCCCATACGTTAGTTTGTTAGTTGTGGGACTCGAACCGGAACTCGGTTGGTTTGGAGACAATGATGCAAACCCAACTAGGACGCGATACTCACTCGTAGCCTTCCGTACTAACGAGGGCATCTTCAAGAGGTGGTATTATAATTTTCCCTGCTATGATAGAAGGGTGGTAGTTTTGAGAAATATAATTAAAAAGACACGCTTATAAATTGATTAGGTTCAAGGCAGTTGCTTGGTTTCACCATGTAGTGCAAGAAATTCTACGAAAACTAGAGATTTTGAAATACTGCATGAAAAAAATACATTCAGTAAAGCTAGGCCGAGTCAAGAGTCCGATTACCGATCTTTACAGACGTCTGCAGTATTCGTATGACACCCAGGTAGCTACGTATGAAGTAAAATGAATGTACTTTTGCTTCCCATCGATTGATTTTGACGTTTGAATACACCGTTTTGAAGGTTTTTTTTGCCAGCTTTCCAATGATCCAACACTAAGTACCGATATCTTACTGTTTAGAAGTTACAATGCAAAATGGTAAAGACTTCAGGGAGATTTGGCAATAATAGTCTCCCAGAACTTAATAAAAACTTTGACATTGCCAGATGGATCTATGTAGACCGAGTGGTTTGTAAAATTTCTGTTTAGCAGAACAAGTCAGGTGTAGCTGGTGTTCAATTGTTTTTTGTTTTTTTTAATTTATTTACAATGAACTGGCTCACTGTTTCCTAGCCAATACCAACTGGTTTGGTTTTTGAATTAAAAATTTAAAACTCTTTTCACCATTAAAATTACGTAAGCAAACATATTTAAAGCCAAAATTTTCAAAGTAATTGAGTACTTAATTACGGTACTTATGCCTTGATTTATTCATTTATGCAATGATTTCAGAAGTTTTTTCTTTTAATACATGCTTCAGAAGAGTTTTGGGTTAATTAGGAATTGGGATTGGTTATAGGTAATCGGGTGGGGGATTCGGGAACAGCCCATTTCATTAATGATCGGCTTAAGATCGGCTCGGGTGAAAAAAAACTGATCGTCCCAGCCTTACTATTCAGTAATTCTCACTGAATATTAAGGATTACCTAACTGATTTGTTAAATCCTCGGTAGCCAGTCAAAACGAAGAAAGTTGCAGATCAATTGCTGATTATGAAATAGATTCCTGACCACTTTTGTATATTGTGTATTGAAAAGTAAAAGGGCACCAAGTAGGCATATTCTTTCTGCAACTGCTTCAATTGAGCTCAATTTGACTACTTTAAATAATCAATACTAGGGATGTACGAAACTCGAAAAATCGAGCAGAGTATGAAACTTGTACTCGAACTCTGCTCGCTGCTCACACCCATACTCGAAAAACTCCGGCAAAAAAGCGATTACTTCATCAATATTTGACCGATTTCGACATTCCAATATACCAAATTGATCGTCTCGATGAAAACTTTTCAGCGGTGCAGATTAAAAGTCAATAGCTCACACCATTTTCAAGTTATATCCTTAAAACAGGAAAACCATGACCCACACAGTCAGTTAAGCACCATCTTTGTTCTTATTATTTTACAAATTAAAGAGAAACTTGCAAACAAAATATTTCCATCAAATACTCGAACTCGGCTCGATACTCGATTCTTCTGTTGCAAACTCGGATCGGCTCGATTCGAATTAAAATTTTTCTACTCGCACATCCCTAATCAATACCCAAATAGTTTTAATTTGTGAATCACCAAACAATTATAATGTTGCTGATGAAGATTACTGGTTATTTAAATGTGTCGGTGGGGAGTTTGACAATACAGTATCGGAATCGGTGATCGGTTTGATGAGATCTTTCGGTATGCTGATGCAGACAGGTTTTGGCATGGAAACGTTCCCCCTACATTCATGATTTTCTGGTTTTCTTCTTTAACTGAACCAGTCAGATGGTTAGATCCATTGTAGTAACAATGGACACCAGTTATAACGAACTTACTTTCAAGGAATTTTTACCAAAAAATTTAAGAAATTTAGTGCTATTCCGATACGGTATAAGTGGTGTCAGCTGAACCACGGATGGAGGGCAACACACACCAGCAAACGCTGCTGGAAAGCTGCTCACGGATTTCTCTGAAAGAAAAAACTAAAGGCATTTGGGTAAGTGCCTTATTTTTCGTTTTAAATGAAACCGAAAACCCCAAACAGTGCAACCGAATTGTTCCACTTCCGGTAACTGCTACAAGACTAAAACAGTGGTCTAATTGTTTACTCACACTCATCTGACTTTTTTAAAGAGTGTTGTATTTATTGCTTTACACAATAACTTAATAAAAAAAACTGGCCACATGAGTCACTGTCAGTATTAACGCCGATAGCGTCTTTCTTCTCTGTAGTCCTGTCTTTTGTTGTACCTATTGTACGATTGTTGTTGTTTATAGTTCCTCTGTCCATAGCTTTCTCTTCCACGACCCTGTCGCTGACGATTTCTGTATCTATCTGGACTTGGACTCCGGTAATGGGCCTTTCGTCTATCAAAACTCGGACTCTTTTGTCGAGCTTTACGTCTTTCAGGGCTAGGGCTCTGCCGTCGACTTTTATATTTTTCTGGAGTCCGACTGTATCGTCTTTTTCGGTTTCTTTCAGGACTAGAACCAGAGGAACTACGTCGCGGGTAGGAGCGTTTTTCAGGACTACTACTTGTCCTCCGTTCTTTTGACTTTGTTTTGCGAAGAGGGCTTCGTGATCGACTTCTGTCTCTTTCTTTTGCTTTGCGAAGAGGGCTTCGTGACCGACTTCTGTCTTTTTCCTTCGCTTTGCGAAGAGGGCTTCGTGATCGACTTCTGTCTTTTTCCTTTGCTTTGCGAAGAGGGCTTCGTGATCGACTTCGGTCTTTTTCCTTCGTTTTGCGAAGAGGGCTTCGTGATCGACTTCTATCTCTTTCCTTCGCTTTGCGAATAGGGGTTCGTGAACGACTTCGCTCTTTTTCCTTTGTTTTGCGAAGAGGGCTTCGTGACTGACTTCGGTCTTTTTCCTACAAAGTAAAATGTTGATGAATACACTCAGTGCTGTGTTTTGGTTTAAAAGGTGCTGCTGTGGGCAAAGTATGCACACCGAACTTACTTTATGTTTCTTCTTCTTAGGTACTGACTTGGCAACTTCTTGTTCATCAAACACCATGTCATATTTCCTAAAAGAGGAACAAAACTCAAAGCACATACAAAAAAAAACCACTTTTTCATTGCTAGCGCAACTGCAGATTGTAATTAAAGTATTACACATACCCTTGCTGAGTTGTAGCTGCAGGTTTGAGCGTAAATTCAGCACGTTTTTGTTGGTCCCTACTCCGTAAATCTTCAACTCCTTTTCCTGAAAATTGGTAAAAAAACAAAATTAAGTTTATTCCAGCAGCATGAACATAAATGAGAAAGTGGAGCAAATAGTGTACACCCTTTACCTCAAAAATGGCAAAGTTTAGTGCAAGGTTGTAAAATCCGATTACCTCACTAACAATTAATGGGGATTTTTTAAACCAATTAACAATAATAAATGCTGATTGTGCAGAATAGGAAGTTTTGTGGTTTTTAGAATGACAGTACATTGTTGTAGAAAAAAAGGGATACTGTCAAATTAACGTCGATTTTAACTGCTAGGGTTATCTCAGGAAGGAGAGGGACAATTTTGCTAGGAAATATCTTGAATCTAGAATTGCTATAGAATTCTGGTTAAGGTTTATATTAAACATTTGACTTTATTTGTAGCAAAAAAAACCATTGAAACTCATGATTGTGTTCAGGCACAGCTAAATAATTAGCAATGGAACCGGCGATTAACGTTCTAACTATGAGCAATGAATCCTATGATTAACATTTCAACTATAAGTAACGACCTGTGATTAACGACGTTCCAAGATTCCAAGATTAACAATGATACCTGCGATTAACTTTTCAACGGTTAGCAGTGAAACCTGTGACTAACGTTCCAAGATTAGCAATGAAACCTGCTATTAACTTTTCACGGTTAGCAGTGAACTTGCAACTAACATTCAAAATAAGAGCGTCAGAACCATCACGTGCTACATTTACATTACAAACTGAGCAAATAGCTTTGCTTTTCCCACTTGGCTGCACCGTTACCGATAATGGATCGGATCGGTTGCTGATATATGCGGTATCGGCAACTCGCGCAGAAATAGATAACTCTGCAACCGTTTGAGATTACGACATGTGGTTCGCAGCGTTTTGCTCAGGAAATCACTAAGCTTCTTCTTAGCTATATTTTAACTGTGGGTTACTATTTAAAATTTTTTTTTATTTTAATAATTATTGGATTTTGCACAACAGTAGACCGTTGCTGAAAAATGGGGAGACAATTCCGACATCGGCAAAATTTTTAAAACTGGTTCGGTATCGATGCAGCCTTAGTTCAAACGATAGCAGTAAAACCTGTGACTAATGTTCACATGATAAGCAATCAAACTTGCAATCGAAGTTCAAACGATTAGCAACGAAACCTGCAATAAACGTTTAGACGATTAGCAAAGAAATTTAGGATTAACGTTCAAACTGTTAGCAGTGAAACTTGCAACTAACTTTTGAACGATTAGCAATGGAACCTGCGACTAATGTTCAAATGGTTAACAATGAAACCTTTGATTAACTTTTAAACAATCAGTAATGAAACACAGTGATTCTACCAGAGAACCTGTTCTTGCAGGAGAATCGAACTTCTCAGAGTAGAAATCGACGAAACTGTGTTACTTGTTGGGATGTCCTCACCAATCGCCCAATCGGTACTTCTTTTTCCTTCATTTGCATAAAATTTCCCCTAATTTATGCAATTTTTAAGCGCCACTTCAGGGTTCCCTACCTCGCTTCCTGCCACATGTCTAGCTCTCACTGTCGCTTCCCCAGTGCTGGTGACCCAGACTTGTGCAAGTGGAGGCGGGCGCGTCATGAAAGTAACACAGCTTTGTCGGATTCTACTTTGAGAACTTCGATTCTCCTGCGAGAACAAATTCTCTAGTAGAATCACTAGTTCTCATTCATATAATCCTTCCTCGATGTGTTACTTGTTGGGACAGATTCTAGCGTGGCGCAACACCAGCAATTCACCCATTGCTACAGCAGACCCATTAACTGCATACACTCTAATAATCGAAAATATCGTTAATTCGGCAATTTTACTTTGGTCGAAGTTCATATTAAAGACTGTCACTTACGCTAAACCCAAAATCGTCTAAGTTCCACAATTCAAACTTGCAAATTTTGATTCTTGCCTGAAGAAGCCTATTAGTAGATAGTCGAAAATATGCCAGTTTGAATTGTGGAACTTCGACGATTTTTGGTTTTGCGTAAGTGACAGTCTTTAATATGCACTCTAATAGCCGCTCCCGCTGTCAGCGTTGAATGTGTCGACAAAAATCACTGTTGCCGCCTCGGGTAGCACCCACAATTGGAGTACCCATTCCATACTCCACACCGTCGCCAACCAGGGCAAAGCCTGCCAAGGCCCGTCTGTTCAACAACCGCTACAGGCCTCTGCCTGGTCCTACGCCAATAAATCGCTTGCAGAAATCGCACATGAAACATGCTCATTTTAGCATGTAAGACCCGCTCTCAGGCAAACCCAACAGCTGCCCAGCAGCTGCACAGTCTTCTGAGACAACCTGTTCGGGAGCCATGTGAAGGACTTGGCCTTCTTCATAACTCAGATGTAGTCGGATTCTTTTTACAGACAGGTTTATTCTTCTGTGACAAACAATTAGTTGACAATCATGACAAGCATATATCTTAACCAGTCACCATTACCGGTAAAACCAACAAGCCATGCAAGGCCCACTGAGTGAGTAATGGCGCAAGCACCATTACAAACCACTTGGGGATGATTCGAAACTATCAAGTCGTTTGCAATCTGGCAGCCCGAGGCAGCCCACTGCAAAAGGGATGTTTTAAAAGTCAGCGGTTTTCTTGCTGAGCGCTGAGTTTGCTTGGTCTTTGCTTCCTCCGCTTTTCCCATTTTCAAGCTGAGATTATAAACGACGTTATTTGAAGTTTATTAAGCACAAAAGTGGCCGACAGTGACAAAATCAGTTATCATATCTCTTTTCTCTGTTTTATCGCATTATTAGTAGCGTTCAAGATAATGAGAGCAAGACTAAGCAACTGAACTGCTTGCATCTATCAACATCGTACTAATCACGCACGTTTCATGAAGATTTATCATGTAGATTTGTATGATGATTGTTGCCGATTGTTGCTCTGAGGCAATGGCGCATCGCACCCCAATATAGGCCGGTACGCTCAGCAAACTCTGCACTTGGCTGGCCAGAGGCTGCCAAGCCGGTGACTTTAAAAACGACTTGAATTAATAAAAGGGAAAGCGTGCCCTGCTGCCAAACGACTCGCAAGCCGCCGAGTTTTAAAACATCCCTATAGCTACCATAATGCCATTGTAGAAACAGCAACCACTGCGTGGGAACCAACACACCGTTCTCGAACTGTGGCGAGAACCCCTATCTCACTAGCACTCCTAACGTCTGCTTCAAATACCAATGTACTCGCTCCAATGAGCACCCAAAGATGTTTGCCATCAAAGTATATAAAGATGAACACCTTTTAGCCTAGGAAATGCATGAAAGGATTAGGGTAATGACACACAAATAGATAATTCATACATCAAGGAAGTGCTTACCTTTTCCCTTCCACTTCAGCATTGCAACTGACTGGCTGAAGTCAACGTGGATTCTTCGGTCATCGATCAAAACATTATCCATTTTGAAAAAGGCATTTTCACAATCTTCTTCCTGGTCAATACAAATGTTAGGTTAATTGACATATAGAATTTCAAAACCTGTCCATAGTACCTAAATACACACAACCCAAATGCAGACGGTTCAGGAGAAAATTACAGTAAGCATGTTAGCAAATACCAACACAAGAAGTTTAAATGCTGGACAACTCCAACCATTCCCCTCAGTGAGAGGAACCAATACTTTCTGCAATTTTGTGATATGGCAACATGGCAACGTGGAGGCTTTCGACTTCATGTTTGGAGAAGGAAGGGAGTACATCAATCATTAGAGCCCCCCAAAAAAATAAACCACTGGATTTAGGCCATGCAAAGTTAATAGTTTGGTGTACAGGCGCGTGCGGGTGCCTTAAATTATCACAGGTCTAAATTTTTTATTCGAATTTTGCCATCCGCTAAAAATCATATTTCTGCCAAATTTTGACCGTTTTGACAGTACAATATACCATTTTAACCGGCTCGAAAGGAGCTTTTCAATGGTACTAATTTCAAACCTCTACCTCAAACTACTAAGAAGCTATGTACCAAAAACTTAGAAAAAACAATAAACACTAGATGACAAATAACCTTTTTAGCAATATATTATATTTTTTTTTAGGCTTTTTACACACATTTTCTGCTTTCAACTTTACTTGCTAAAGAAACATGGTCAGTTAAATAAAATAAAAAATAAAATAAAATGCTTGGTTACCTGGTGCTTCAATTTGCAACGTCGCCCGTACACCAAACATTTTTTTTCGTAGCCTTACCATTCCAGGGGTTGAAATATTCGGATGCACAGGGGAAAATTGCACTCCAAAATAACACTTTGCCCTCCTGAGGCAGCTCTTGGAATGCAAAATTGCATGCCGAAGTTGAATTTTTCGAAACTTTTGAACCGCAAAAGCTACAGATATACAGAAATATCCAGTGACACCATTCCTTACTCCATTTTTTACTACATTTGGTTGAACTATGGGTGTAGGTTTTTCAGTTGAATAATGAAGTTAAGTCAGTTTTAAACAAAGAACAGGAAAACAGTAGATATTATTGAGATGTTTGTGTTAGAATTTTCAATGGCTATAAAATGGGTGACCACAGTATTGGTTTACATTTTGGTTTTACACTCCAAAATTTTTTTTGCCCCCCAGTAACAGATTTTTGATACAAATTTGCACCTGGACCAAAATTTGGAAATTCGACCTCTGCCATTCCATATGTAATCAAGTGTACTCTCTCAACGACCGCATACTTTCACTACGAAGGCACTTAATACGGTCTGCCTACTGTCTTCCTCAGGCTGCTTACAGTTTTGTTTTTGGCCTAGTCACATTTTCATACTTTGTCGGACTTTGAACGTGTCAAATAACATATCCTTCCATATTTACCTGGACCAACAGTAGAAAAGCCTATGGAGACTGGAAGGAGAATGACCGAATTCGCAGCCAAGTAAATGTGGGAGGATACTTCATATGGCAAGTTCAAAAATCCGACAAAGTACAAAAATGGGAACAGTGCCAAAATATATTACCAGAGCTAAATATTATCTGTTTACGCCAACGCTGGAAAATAAAAACCTTTCACAATCATGAACAAAACAAATGGAAGTTAATTTCATACTATTTATGTGATCCCGATAAGAACAAGCTTTATTGTAGTTCAACGTTCTAGCAATGCAGACAGTATTACAAAGGGATTCTCCGGTTTGTGCTTGTTAATTCTCTTAAGATTACGATAATAGTCATACCTTCTCAAATTCAATGAACGCATACTGCAAAGAGTCTCCAGTCTTCTTGTCCCTTATGATTTCGCAACTAAAATAGAAAAAGTCAAAAGAAAATATTAAACATAATGACTTTCAATATTTGTAGATGTTAATCTGCAAGTTTACACCAAGTTTCCAGCTGACGTGCACTGAATCGATACATGTTTAAATCGTCTGTTGTGAGCCAATCAAAACACATAACGAAGCAGTCAAATCCAAAAAATACTGGGTTTAACAAGTTCTTACCAAAAATTCTTACCACTTCGGCCATATCACAAAGCATTACAAAAAGACTAACAAATGCCACAAAAAGAATAAAGTTTTGTTCTTAGAAATTCATCTCTTCCAAAAGGAAGAAGGTTCACCAGACTTAAAAAAAATAATTATATCTTTAAACGAGGGGAAGAAAAAATAAAGAGTTGAAATGGACTATGGCAAGCCTACCCAGCCCAAAATTTCTTCCAATAAAGCAGTCACTAACTTAAATACGGAATACTGTAGTGACTTCGCACACAGCCATACAAGGAGCTATGGACACTCTTATGCAGACAAAACCGTCCTTACAGTAATGCAGATATCTCTTCAACACATCCATTCAAAAAACAATGAAGGTTTGTTGTGCAATATTGACTTAACATACTACCATACAAGGTGTCCTATATTTCTGAAAGCCCGGGTGCCGGTTCCAAGCTCAGTACCCCCCGTACTCGATTTTCCCGGTACTTATGAATAATGAGGCAATATCTGGTATTATGGTGCGAACACCCAATTTTTTAAATAATAAGAAATATTATTGAAAAATTTGTTTTGTTGACAACAGTTTTCTGGAACAATTCTATTGTCCCGGCCGCGGGGCCCCAAGGGGGGGGTGACATGGCGGTTTCACCACACATTTTTAAAAAGTCGTTTTATATAAATAAACTGTCATCTGAATTATTAATTTATATGGCATCCAAGTAGAAATGCAAATATAAACAAATACCAGTCTAGTAGCATCAAAGAAATGCAAAGTTGGCTTCACGTTTGTACATTGTTTAGAGTTCCAATTATACCACTGTTGCTGATTGTTGCACTGCTTTGTGCTTTGAGCCCTACAACACACGGACTAAGACAACTATTGTTTTAATTGTAGCCCCTTATCAAAACAATATTGGTATTTTAGCAATGAGAACCCGGTTTACTGCTGATGGTGTTGTGAGTGCCCAACTCTGATTTTTGACCCATAACCGCGTGAAAAAACTTTCAGACCCTTTTTTTTTAGAACCGGCATTCTGTTGGTTTGGAGCCGACGACGCTGGCCACTGGGCTGTGATTGCCCGCTTTGCTAGGGGTCCCCGGGGCCCCCTCACAAAGCTCGCGCTGGAACTTAGTTTTTTGCTGTCATACGTTGAAGGCATACGTTCGTATCTAGGCAGCTACGTGTTAAGTTAAGAATAAATGGAATTTGAAACGACATGCCACAAAACCTGCCAGCAGTCTTAAGTTAAGGCTTTATTCAATTGATGCCGTGTGGAAAGTAAAATAAGGACTTTTAAGAACCAAAGTATTGCATTTTAAATTTTGCAAAGTGTTGCAAAGCCTTACAAATGTCAAAATGAAAAATAACGACTTGTAAAGTTTGTAAGCAACGGTACGAACCAAATTTATCAAACACCACTGTTTCTAGTACATCTTCACAATATACTTAACAAATTTCTGATGAATAATACCTTCACAAATACCTTCACAATACAATACAAATACCTTCACAATACAGAAACTGTCTTACTAACTCACAACTTGGGAAGAAACGGAACTAGACATGGGAGTCTGAATCATGAAACTAATGGAAACACTTTTTAACATTTGTATTAAAATGTTAAAATCCATCGACGGAAAGTAAAAATATAGATTGTGCCTGATGAAGACTGGTGATACACAGTCAAATATTGTGCAAGATACGGACAGTATCCTGAGTTTGAAAGTGAGCGTGAAGAATAATTTCCAAGTTCCAACTAATTCACAACTTTTGAAGAAACTGAAATTGACTTGGTAGTCTTGAATCACGAAACGTAACGGACACGCTTTTTAATGTTAAAATTCATTGACGGAGAGTAAAAATACAGATAACTTGTTTTCGAAGGAAATTAATGAATTACTGATCTAAACCAACTACATACAATTGGTCAGGACGGGTCGGCTTGACTGATTCGGTATTGCCTTACTGTACTGCACACAGAATGAATACAACACCCAATTATCACCTCTGAATTGTGCCAAATCTAGAGAAAATAATTTCCAAGTCTTCATCTGTAGTGACAGGATTTAGTTTGCACACAAATAAAACATTTTCTGGTGGCTTGACATTAGCTTCCGGCAAATCACCAACCTAATTAAAAACAAACAAAACATAAATAAATATAAACATTAAGGCTCTACCGAACAGATTTTGGCAGATTTTGTGCTGATCGGCAATAATCGGTTCGGCGAACAAAAACCAAAAAATCTTTTGCGTTTTGTCAGGCCCTTAACAATAAATAAATTCTGTTTCACCACATGTTTTGTTACCTTTTGTTTTAATTTAGGCTAGGCCTACATGTTTTACATTGTGTCACCTAAGGTTAATAACGGACAAACATTTACTTTTATTTGGGTAAAAAACAATGCATTCCAATGTTTGCATTAGCCCACAAATTTGTTAGCCTACAAGTTTGTGTAAGCCAGAAAACAAAATTATTAAAAATCGCTAGTGATCGGTTCAGTTAAATCGAATCGGTACACCAATCAATTTGTGGCTGATCGATCGGAATCTGTTCGGCAGAAAAAATGGTGATCGGTACAGCCTTAATAAACGTATTAACTGAACAAAAAACAGCTTTGTCATTTAGAAAAAAAACATTAGAGCTCGTATCCTCATACTCACAGCCGTGAAGGTACACGAATAAAATGGATTAGAGTTCACTCGAACGCAACGAACTATAATTTGAACTTTAATACCAGGGAACAAGGACTGTTTTTGATCAATGTTTATGTCAGAAAGAAAGTCTGTTTCGTGTGAGTGGGTATATGTGTATTTTTAGTGCATGTATTGTGAAACAAGCAGAAGCAGACTTCTAGTTAAGGCAGTTTCTTGCCTGTGTTTGTGTTTGAAGGTCGTTTGAGGTGGTTATTTCTAGTTCGTTTGAGTAATTACGTGTTCATTTTGTGTATGCATTTTTATCTTTCAATTTTGGGGTGTTTTGCTGTTTATGGCGTATATTTTGTGTGTGTTTGTGGGTTTATGTTTTGCGAATTGGAGTTCAAATTATAGTTTGTTGCGTTCGAGTGAACTCTAATCCGTTTTATTCGTGCACCTTCACGACTGAGAGTATGGGGTTACGAGCGCTGATGTTTTTTTTCTAAATGGCGAACCCGTTTTTTGTTCAGTTAATTTGTTGACTTTTTTCGCTTCCTTTTTATTGTAATTGCTATGGCCTGATCTATCATTTGTACAGTATGTATGCTGTTCACCTAATCTTGTTTGCGAAAAAACTGATCATTAGAAAGCGTATAATTAGGTTCATGTTCCGCCCAAGCTTCGTCCCATGTCTATTATTTTATGGCAACGCACTATCTTGTGTCTAGATTTAGCATGTGTCATCTTGATGGGCAGTTGGATTTGCATTGTTGCAGCCAGATGCAATATTGTGGCAAACAATAGCGGAAACAATTCAACTGGATTCCCAAACTAAATAAGTCATTCAGTCGTTTTGGTCGCCCAATGTTGAAGGCCTCAAAATTAAAGACATCGCACCCTACGGTTTAAATCTTGAAGATTAGAGTGAACACTGGGACTGTTTCACTTTGGTTAGAGCTGGAATGCCGACAATGCAAACTCTAATAAGATACAACGACAATGTTACTTTCCCCGTGCCCAAGCATCGTTGCATCTTGTTCGAGTGAGAATCCATCTTGTGTGCCTCGTCTCTTTTATTTATTGTACCATTGTTACACGTTGCAGCATTGTGACATTTTCATACGGTTAGCCGCTCCGCCTCTGCTTCCTCCGGTCCAGTTTTTGCAAATTCTCGTGCGCAAATGAACTCTTAACAGGCCGTGTAAACATAATCAGAATTAAACACTGGCCCACACAACAAATAAATATACACTACTGTTGCTAAAAAAAAGTTCTTTGCTTCTCAGACATTCTTTGAATTTACAAAAGGTATCGGTGACCAGGATTTTTATTTAAAGATTTGACAGTCTTCTTTTTGACGTTTTTTTTTTTCAAAATTGAATTTTTAGTCTTTTAAGTGTACGTAGCAAACTATTAGACTTGGTTTTCTTAAGTGCAGCCACACGAAGTACGGATTCATATTTATCTAAATTATCTGGTGGGGTAAGAATTGGGCATGTAGTCCCTGTCCCTAAATGTAAAACTTTGTTATTAAATTAAATTTTTTTTGGACTTGAGTTGCCAACAGCCAGTAAAAAATAAAAATAACTCCGTCTACTATATTGATACATTTTAAGGCTGTGCAGATACCAATACTGGTACCGGGACCGGCCGGCACCGGGTAAAAAAAGTACCGGAATCGGCGTGTTTTTTCCAGAATCGGCATTTTCGTACATTAATATGGCATATTGTTCCCAACGCTACTAAAAATTAGCCTGCAACTAAGTCAGTAAAGGATTAGGCCTGTAAATATAAAATGTTTACTTAACACAAAAATGTTTAAATGATCTCGTTGGACCAATAAAGTGTTTAGCGAACAATTCCTCTGTAAAAGTGTTACGTATGTTACACCTTTATTAAATTATTAACGTATCAACGTTGTTTTGACTATTAAGTCAACGTTTGGCACCGGCATGGTATTGGCACCGGCACAGTATCTGCACATGGTCAAAAGTACAGGTACTGGCATCGGAATCGGGTAAACAGGCACCGGTATCGAACTGGCATCGGGGAAAGTGGCGCCTGCACAACCTTAATACATTTGTCAAAGCACATTTCTTTCCAAATTATGGTATTTTCATGCGATGTTGTAGTGCACAGGTCGTGATAAAATGTGTGAAAATAAAGAAAGCGTCTTTTTACCCTTCACCATTCAGACTCGTAACTTCAAAACAGGATAGTTGGCAAGAAAATCGAGTATTGGACATTAACATCGAACAACCAGAAGGGAAAATAAGTTCAGTTTGATTCAGTCTTAGTCATGACAATACGCATGCCAAACGGGACTTCACGGTAAATATTTTAAATATTAAACTCCGTAGTTTAATGGTCAATTGACTATTGGCCGGTCAATTTCTGCACTTACGGTACATGGATAAAATTTTCTATAACTATACTGTTAGCATTTCGTAGAATTTGAACCCTTTTATTGCTTTATTGAGTGCAGCAGGCAATTCCGGAACGTGTTCCACAATTTCGAGTTGCCAAAAGTTTTAAGGGTTTCCTCTGGAGAGATTTTGGCATTTTAGTATACAAGTAACTCAAACTGGTTTTTCGAGTGCTAACAAGTTGTACAAATACCAAGTCTGTAGCTTAGATAATAAGTTGGGATTTCTTTTCATGCTTTTCAAACAGCAGCATGCTGAGGGTTGGTTATAGGGATCGGCCAAAATGATTTTTTACCCATGCGGACCGATACCGATGTAGGGTAAACCAATAAGAACCGATCCGATACGATGCCGACAATAATAAAAAAAAAAAACCACAACTAAAAATTTGATTACCATACAAATTTAACTTCAGTTTCTGGTCTTGCGTGGGTTCCAACTGTAGAGATTATCTAAAAGGTTCTTTGCAGCAATAACAGCATTTTTACTCTTATTTCTACTTATGGATTCAGTACGTTCATCTTCTAGTTAGATTTTAAGTAGGTAGTTGTAAAACCTAAGAGTGTCAGAACCGTCACGTGCTACATTTACATTACAAACTGAGCAAATAGCTTTGCTTTTCTCACTTGGTTGTTGCTTTGCTGTACTTTGTGACAGTTTTGTGTGAAAAACGTTGAGTTTCTTGGCGTAACGAATATCGGTATCGGAAGCCTTACAGTGGTCCGATATCGATATGGCAAAAATACCAATTATACCGATACCGATATCAATATTGGACTATCCCTAGTTGGTTACATACAAAATATAAAGCCAAATCATAAAGCTTCACATAAGCACTTAAAGAGAAAATTAATCACAGTTTACCGTAAATCACGGAGTTATTGCCCATGTCGGTGTTTAACGCACTTATTCACATTTACAAAATTTTCTGATTTGGCCTAGGCCTGTGTTAACGTTCTCCCTTTCCTGTTTGTTGTTTAATCAAAGTAAACCTTGCACTAATCCTGCAACTGTACTGAACTGAACCCTAATAATGTACTTTGTTGTATTCAAGGAAGTGACTTGTAACTACCTTGTATACAAGCGAGAATTAAGTGGTGTTTTACTTCCTCGATTACCTCCAATTTTTCTACGAACCCTGTCGGTGCCATCCCCCTTAAAAGCCAGAAAATATTGTAGCTGCTTAGGGGACGTGCCGTTAACTCTGTGATTTGCGGTAAAAAAAAAAGTAAATGTGGGGCTTTAACTGTAGAAAACCTCCAATGGCAGCCAGTCCAGCAGGATACACAATTTACTAGCATTCCCAGGAATTAGTAAAATCATGTTGATGGGGTAATAAATATGCTGCAAAATATGTTACCATTTCTAAAATTGTTGCTCGTGCTTTGGCCTCTTTATCTTTTATTTCCTCTTCAATCTCTTCCATCGATTTCCCTTCAGTTTCATCGACATCTTCGTGAGCACCAATGCGATCAGACTGAAAGAAGAAGGGTTAACATTGTTACCTTTTGAAAAGAAAGTACACCAACAAAACAAGAAGAAAAAAATTACTTTTAGAATTTCCGACGTGGGCTCTGGAGAACGGTCCGGTACTTCAAGTCCTGGGGGATCGTCGTACGGATCATCCAACACAATAGTGTGGCTTATTCTGGAATTAAAAACAAAGCATAGAACAGGTCAGCTGAAAAATCCCCAAGGTTCTGCTCATAAATACTAGGCCCTATGCACTTTGGGATTACTTCATGTTAAAAACAAGAGGTTGAGACTTGCCAGATCAAACTGAAGTTTGTATGGAGAATTATCCCCTAAGGCAGAGCGTGGGAAGACAACGATCCCACTGGAACTCATCCTGAAGTAGTCCATGGGGTTGCCTAGTCCACTTGGTCAAAGGGAAAATTTCCACTTCTCCTTCGAGGTCAGTATCGGATCGATAACTACTTCCAAAACAACCTAGTTACTATTCAGTAGTCCAAGGTAAAGGTAAGGAGTTGTTAGTCCTGGAGAGGTAAGCTGAGACAGGATACGGATTTTATTTTTGTGTTCAGTATGATGTGGGGAGCTTTCACCGTCTTGTCATCACTCCTAGTCTTCTTGCTTTAAGTTAATCATAGCCAGATCGCTTACGGAAAAAGCTCAGTCTGTCACATCTCAACCTTCTTTGGGTGGTAGGTCAATAAGTTGAAGTAGCCTAGTTATATTGAGTCATTACCTACAATCGTCAAGTCCGGTCAGTATAAGAGAGATTCTCATAGCATTTAGCTGGTTGCAGGTGTAGATAAGAATCCCGTAGACACTTTAAATTGTTTTCCAACCCTAACAGGTAAAATGGCGCTTTGGGAGCCAATTTGTTTTCTTCCCGTAAAAGCAACGCAAAAACAGGAGCAACTTGCGGAGTTTATATTCAGAGAGAGAAGATTAAAAAAAAGGGGCAAGAGAGAAGAAGAGCGTGACGGCTGGACGACAATGATACAATAATGGGCCGTTACAGAGTAACGGCATTAGAATACAAATCGACAATGTTAAACGAAACAATAGGCGGTGAAGGAACAATCGAGGGAGTGGTATGAGGGGTTAAAAGAATAAGAAATGGGGACGTCGTTAGCCTCACAACAATACAGGAAGCGCTACAAACTCCTTAGTTAACCCATCCACTGCTAGTGCATACTAGTGTGTGGTTTGATAACTTTTAACATTAACTTACAAACGCATTTTGTCAGTAAAAACAGCACAATTACAAAAACGTGTAGGCGCAATAGAGGGACAATATTGCAATTTACGTTAATTGGTTACACCTGGGGCAATACTCTCGCAATTCGGCCAACCAACTAAAGTCCTGCTGCCACTCATTACGAGGGTTTTTCATTCAGTGTCTTTAACTATTTTTGGTGATTGATTGCCTATTTCTCCCTTTATTACGTGCTACAAAACAATATAATTATGTTGCGAAAGCAATATCAATAAATCACCACATAGTAACACGAGACAAAAAAGCGCAATACAGAGCAAAAAGGAAACAAAAACACACAATACAACATAAGAGGCCACAAAAGAGAGAAAACAAAAAAAAATATTAGAGATTACAGATGTATTCGTCCAAGGACGAGGTGGCGAAAATGGTATTCAGAATGGAGGCGGCATTCCCCCGCTGAAGAGAATGCTGATCCGTTTCAGTAAGAAGGCAGTGGCCTGTTTCTCCCCACTAGAGGAAGCAATCCTGCGGCCAATGGCATGCAGCAAAGAAAGGCCGTCGGGACCTATAGAGCCTAAAGACTCAATGGCGATGGGGCAGAAGATGTACTGGTTACCCAGATATGCTATTTTGCCTTTTGGTGATTTGTTTTTAGTCCCATTATTATGATTAGGTCAGTCGCTGGATTAGAACCATCATTCACCTAGTTTGGACTGCTAGGCAGTTGCTTGCTGCTAACTCATTTACACCTCGGTTCATCCCCTGCAGTCATCTATCTCCATCCATATACCTAACTGTTGGACCACTTACCCGACTCATTTCAAACTTTCCTCATAGCTTCTAGGTTTGTAACTCAGCAAAACTTGTTAAGGGGGGACCAAGGTTTATACAGAAAAAGTACTACCTCTAATTGAAGTTTTGATGAATCTTTGGACTACATTGGTATTGGTAAGAGGCACTGGCAGAATTTTGGGTGAAAGTCTTCTGCCTTAAAATTGTGCCCGTTTATTTTTGTGAAATTTATGAGCCCAATATGGCAATTCGTCTTATATTCGAGTCGCCTACAACACGGGCCAGCACGGTACTAGTCACATAAATCGGTCACCACTCAGTAAAGGGTTAGTGAACATCATTATTGAGAAACCGTAACGAAATGAAATTTCTGGAATGAGGAAGGTACAAACAGTGAAAAAAACTTGAAAGTTTATTGTTACTACCGGACAGTTCTACCAGACAAACTGACCAGTTCTCCCGACAGTCCACGCAATAAAAACTGAACAAAATTATGATAAAAAAAACTATGCCTGACCTTATGTCTTTGTACGGTCGGTGTTGTTCGTCACAAATGGCGTCATTGATCTTCATAATAATATCTATCCCTTCAGACACTTCGCCAAACACCGTGTGATCATCATCTAAAGAGTCCAAATCTTCTCCGGTGGTGATAAAAAACTTAGAAATCATAAATTAAAAATATTTGAAGGAAATAAACAACATATTAAAGTAAATAAATAAATAGCGTACCAAGTATAACCTATAAATTCTTGGTATTACAGACGTGTATACAGAAATTAAAATGAGGAATAGTTCTTTTAATTGTTTCCGAAATAACTAAGGCTGTACCGAACAGAAATTTTTTAACCGAACCAAACCAAACTGAACACTTCCGAAGCGAATAGAAATGTACCGAACCAACCAATCTGTAAAATAAAATGTAACACAACTTGGTTTGCAAAGAAACATTTTTACCAACGTACAAGTTTCTCAACAAATGCTGTGATGTTCACATGGGCTTGTACGTGAACAGATGTGGAAATTAACTTGGAGCGTAGAGAAATCTCCTGTGTCTTTATATTTTCCCTCATAACTTCTGATCAGTTAGAGCTAGGAATGTGTGGTTTGGATCATCAGAAAGGAGTCGAAAATCTTCAAAATGGTTTATTCAAACATCAAAATTCGTTAACGAGAAGTTCGGTACTCCGAACTAGTCCGTTCAACTATGTTCGGTTTGATACTTTTCTTTTGACGTGCCGAACACGGAACCGAACCGAACACCATCCATTTGGTCATGTTTGATAAGGTTTGTTTGGCTTGGTACAGCCTTAAAAATAACACAAAGCTTTAAAAGGACTGTTAAACCTTGGTTAACTGAATGATACCAACTATGATTGTAAAAATAGGCTAGAGTTTGGTGGTTTTTATTTTTGGTAGGTCAATATTCTATACTAAAGGCGAGAAATGGTTAATTTTAATCCAAACTGAGTTTGCAACAGAGAGTGGAGTGTTTGATAACCATGGGTTTTTTAGTCTTTTGTACAGACGTACCGGCTGAGAAGACTATTGCAACGACTTTGTCCATCCATCCGTCGCCGTTTTCAACTTCGCAACGGTACCAGATATTGACGACCACTGTTTACAACGTTAGATTCAGTGTCAAAAGTTAGTTAAATAACATGGCAAATTAAAGCATCCTTACTTCCTTATAGCTAATAGACTTCTTCGACGTAACTAAATTAAATAATAACATTTGATTGTCGAATTGAAATCCTAAGGATAACATTGCAGCCGTAAATACAAAAGCATTTTAGCTTCGTTTAAAATAGTCTCGTTGCATTGTTGCATGAATGAATGGGCTTACCATCGAACCAGATTCTCCATTAGGCCTATCCGTTACTTACGAAATAAAACTAAAGTTAAAAAAATTGGCCCAAAAATGAAATTTAGGCCTAAAATCATGTTACTACGGCAACGTCACGTTGCTACGAGTTGCTCCTGGCTTGCTCCCGGCAGACAAGCTTGATTTACAAACACTCACGTACAATTTGGTCAGTACACACTCTTTACTTCATGATCAATGTCAACTACGGTCGTTTCCTTTCTGTCCGTGTTGGTAGAATTTACCAGGGAAACCCTCTTAAAATTACGGCATTCTCATTTTCAAGTGACTGCAAAAGTACTTTTACTCGGCACGGTGGTTAAAATTTGAAAAAAAGTTGCCAGCGGGAATGGTCCTTAGCAGTTCTTAAAAAGAAGCTTGCTATCTAAAAGCAAATTCTTACAAGGTATGTTACATATACCGTAAGTAGCGTTGTTTCCATCGATCGAGTTCCTTAAGTTGACAGTTTGGCAAAGTCCTCACTGACAAACGGCATCAGCGAATGGAGAGGCCTAACACATACAGCAGGATGCGTGAACAGCCTAGTTTGAAATGTACCTTCAACGAAGCAAGCAAAAACAATGATGTGGGCAGAAGAAACCACATTTTTAAAGCGGCCTGATGAAGATAGAGGACAAAAATTAATTAATTTTTCGTCGTCTGCCTATCGAAAATTCACGTACACTGAAAAGTAATGACCTTTTTGAAATTGAGCATCGCATTTTTGTAATTAATATTGCGGAACATTCAGAGTAGGATGGTTAGATTGTATGTAAATATTAAGTTAAATTCATGGGATGGTACAAGTGGTCGCATTCTGCTTTTCCATGTCCAGATGCATTTTTCTTTGCCACAAATAACATTACTATTATACAAGAACCATGTGCGTCATTAGACAAATTGTACGGGTGAAACGGTTAGAAAACAATGTATGCATCCAAATATTCGCACGAAAAATGTTTGAATATTCATTCAAAAACAATCCTTTTTCCACTTTAGGCTTGTCTCTCTCCCTCCATCCCCCAAAATACAAAGATATCCCTTTTCAAAACACACAACACCGGACTGGCCTAAAAGGAAGAAACTATTTTTTGTATGGGGAAATTCCATTTCACATGTAGGCCTATTAATGGCAGTCGATCACATGAAATCAAGCTATCTCATAATGGTTAAATAAATTTTGATTTAATGAGTTAATGGCCCTGGCCGACTCCCCCCGTTTCTTAATAGTTAAACTGCAGAGCATGTACGAAATCACCTTTCCCCTCCTTTCTCCTAGACGTGGCATGCAAGCCAAAATACACGAACCATTCCCACTATAGCGTACAGTAAAACCTCTTTAATACGAACTTTAAGGGGACTACTAAAAATGTTCTTATTAACCGTAGTTCTTATTAAACGGACGAGAGAAATTGGACTGCAACTTACAAAAAATGTAGCCTACTGGTATACGGTAATTTCTTTTCATTGTCCTTGACCTTCGCGTTTGCGTAAACGGACAAAACTCTTATCACTTCCCAAGATGAAGTCAACTAGCGATTGATGTTTTGCGTGAAACAAAACGAAATTCAAGGGGGAGGAAAAAGAAATCGTTACGAACAGCAAATTCGTAAAAATAAGCTAGATTTTGTAAATATTTGTTCGTCTTATCCATACTTTCGTATTAACAGAGTTCGTTATAGCCGTATATATTTAGTGCTGACTGAGTAGCTGACCAACCAAAATCTTGAAAAAAGTTCTTATGAAGCGGGAATTCTTGTTATCCGAGTTCTTATTAACGAGGTTATACTGTAGTTGGAAAGGGAAGGGAAGAAGAGAACAAACAAAAGTGGGGACGGGGACTTGAGAAGCCACGGGAAACCGAAGTTAACCTCAAAAAATAAAAAAAAAAGTACATATACGCAGCAAAATACACCTAGGCCTACACTGTTATATTTTTTACAGTGAAAATTTGAAAGGCTATCCTATTTTAGCAAGGAACCAATATTTGAATATTTTTCAGGCCCCTATTGTTTTGCTTGACCAGCCCCCTTTACAAGTCCCGTAAATTGTTTCTTTGAGGCTTTTAGTAATCTAAAGCAAAGTAATGCTTGTATACATACATCAACTGGGGAATTCGAACCGGAAAATGTCAAGCATGGTAGGAACCGAAATATTTTCCAGGACTGATAATAATAGATTCATTGCTGCTTAAGGATACCGGTTTCCTTCCACACAACCTCAGCAGGTTTGTCATAGTTCTCCTTTCCAGTGCTGATCAGTTCAACTTCTTCAGGGTCAAGGATAAGCTCAGTCACTGCAGAACCGTCAATCCCATCATGAACTATGTAGTTCGCAGGGAATTGTAGACTTACTTGAGAAGCATGCATGTCACTGCCGTTGTTAACCATGGAAACAGTCCCAATTGATTTATGTTTTAATTTAGGAGTGCATTCTTTTTCGAAGTATCGTGCCTGGTCACCGTACAGCTTTCTGTAAAGATGCAAAGTCCAAAAAATAATTGTCCACGTGAACTATTTTTTATGAACAAACAAATTAACAATTATGCATTCATTAAACTATTATAAATTCTATTACTCTAAAATGTGTTCTTTACATTGTACTAGCACTGGGTAAAACTCTAGTGTAAACATATTTTAAAATCCCGGGGATATTGTTGGATTAAACTTCCCATAGGGCTAGTGTGTCCTGGCTTCAAGTCAACAACTCTGTAAAGGCACGTGCGTGGCAATCTAATTGCCCTGTACACACCGCCAAGATGTAAATGATATGACCATTACATCTAATGACAGGTGGCCAGCTACACACCAATATTAAATTGTTTCAACACCATTGTTGCCACACACACACTGTGTGTGCAACAGTCCGAGTGACTGGATGTGTCCTTACAGGGCCGTAGCCAGACCACCACCACACATAGCACGTGCCGTGGGTAAAATTCTGTTGTGATGGATATTGTAAGGAAAACCGGTAAAAGGCGATAACAGTGGTTTTGGTAAGTCATAATAAGCACTTAAATTAAAACCTAAACCACCAGGCAGAACACAGTTCAATTGAATTCTCCTTCCTCAGAGAAACCCCCAACACGGGCTTACTTACGTTTCCTCCGTGTTATGCATTTTTTTTCTGAGGAAGGAGTGCGGTCTATTCTCTGAAAATCAAGTTGAACTGTGTTCTGCCTGGTGGTTTAGGTGTGATTTTGCTTATTATGGATATTGTTGTAACGTTGAAGTCATTTATCATTTACATCTTGGAGGTTACTAATTAATGCTTTACAAACTAATTGTTGTGCGCTTGTTCAAGTACCTAATGATTGTTTGAAGTATGCGGTTGAATGTGAAGCCTGGGGCAAAAATTAGCCTGGGTTACTACTTCCAAATTAAATCTTATCTAACATGATTTGTAACCTATCTACTTTACGATAGTCTTTGATTCTGGACTTAAGTTGTTTCCTTTCTTAAAACACGAAGTTGTGGCAGCATTTTCGGAAAGTTAGGTAGCAGATTGCAGTGCTGTTAAAGATAGCAACCACTTTCCACTGGTGGATGCCTATGTTAACAGTGGTGCATGCGTATTCAGATTACCCGTTTACAACATTTAACACATCCAGTAAAAACACAAGATCGACGACTTTTTCTGGGAACTGACTAGTAAAGCGGGAATGGCCTGGCTACTGAAGAACTAGTGAATTCTAGTCGATTCATTTTTGGATTCAATTCTACGAGAAAAAGTTAATTTTTTTTGTCCCCCCCCCCCCCCTTCCTCCAGTACAAGTTTCATCTTTTTTGGCATACCGTACCGGGTCCTAGCTGTGTTGTGGGTAAGGTTAAATCCTGGCTACGGCCCTGTGTCCTTATATTATGTGAAATGTAAAAACAATGTACATTCTATTAAAAATGCTAAATTTGATGAAGTTACTTTGAGTTCACAATATCGTTAACACAATGTCCAATATTATTTATTTAACTCAGGCCAGATGTAGGCCCACAGTACACCTTACAAGGGAGGAACAGGTATACTGGGTGACAAATTACAAGTTACATGGAAAGAAAATAAGTAAAAACAACAGGAGCACGGTAACACAACATTCAACTAAATCCTATTTCCCAACAGGATGTTGTGCCATACGCTCATTCTTAAAATTCTAGTACTACTCAGTACTATGGCAAATTCTCGACAGTTTTTCTGGCCTCAATATAAAACGTACAAAACTGTCTTCTTCAGGCTTATTTGGCGCAGCTAGTGCTTCCTCGGTTCACTTCGTTCATGCATTGGTTTGTGAACTGAGGAAGCATGAAGTGAAGCGAGAAGTGAACTGAGGAAGCATGAGCAGCAGCGAATATGTCTGAAGAACACAGTTGTGTGACGTTTTACACCGCTGTTAGAAAAAACTGTTGAAAATTTGCCACAATACTGAGTATTATTACGATTTTGAGAATGAGCGTAATTGTAGAACATTGTTTTAACAATAAACAAACTGAATTTTGTAGCGCCCTGACTAGGTATCGACCGATACAGAAAAATACCGATCCGATCCAATACCGATTTTTTCGCCCCAGTCCGATCCGATACAGATACCGATTTAAAAAAAAAAGTCAGTGGGTCAGAAAGGCAAACTCATATTTCATCATTCTTAAATTGTATGCAAGAAAACGTAAATTTCAATTTTTTTCTATCAGTGGTGTCAGATCCGGAGATGTACCTTCGACGATAAGACACTGCAGATAGACCTAATCGCAAGAAGTCACTCTGAATCTGACAATGCGCGCGCGTTGAATTCACTAAGTGGCTGTGCAGATGACTTCATGGGATACAAGCGATGCTATGCAGGAAAGGTTTCTTTCAAGCTTGGCTGAGTAGCCCTCGTGCACGGAAGTTGGTTGTATCGGCTAAAATATCAGTAAATAAATACCGATACAGATCCGATACCGATACACAAAAAAATAGCCGATAATATCTGTAAATCCGATACTGATTTTAATATCCGTCTATCCCTAGCCCTGACTACAACTGATAAAATTATCTACGTTATTAAGTGAAACGATGGGTAAGACTCCCCAATCAATCCGACTGTGTCCCACGAAGCTGAATAGTGCTGGGCTCAGTTCAATAATCTTGGGAGATCATCACCGCCTCACAAGGTTAATGAATCCCTTCCGCTGTGTGGAATATTGGGATTATGTGTGTTAATAACTAATAAGGAACTATGTGTAGAATCCCTATATCATACAGGGTGTAACTAAATTGTATGTCACAAATTTTAGGCCGTATTCCATGATCAAAAATATGACTATAAAGTCCTATAAACATGGGTACAGAAATACACCCGTCTTTAGTTACAACCCCCCCCCCACCCAAAGTTAGGGGTAAAAAAGGTGAAATCCTTCATAACTTTCCACCTAATCCTTCCAACTCAATACATGTTAGTAGGCTACATCATTATTCCATTCGCAGAGGTCTCAAATCGCTGCGAATGGGGCAGTAGGGGGGGATCAGGGGCGGCACAACTTCTTTGGTCTTTACTGAAACAAACATTACATCGCCAACATTACAAACACCAAGTTGGAATTTCTGGTGTTCTGCATGGTGACGCAACGTTTGTTTCAGTAAAGCTGCTAAAGAAGCCCCCCCCCTCCCCACCATCCACCTAGCCCCCTTCACCACCGTATAGCTCCATCCACACAGTTGTTGGGAGATCAAATTATCATTTACATTATGAAGTAATGAAATTGCAAGAAGGAATTGTGCCAATTGTAGTGGTTTGGAACGATTAGATGGGAAGACATGAGGAACATTTTACCCATAACTTTGAGGGGCTGTAACTAAAGACGGGTGAATTTCCGGACCCATGTTTATAGGACTTTTTAGTGTTTTTAGTGTTATTTTTTATCATGGAATACACCCTGAAAGTTGTGACATACATTTTAGATACACCCTCTATATCCCATAACAGATTTTCTGGGAACTGATAGTGGGAATGCTGTTGCAGAACTGATGATTTCTAGTCGAATTATTTTTTTTTTTAGATTTTTTCTACAAGAAAATAAATGTTTTTTTTTTGGTTTGTTTAGGCATCTCTGCCACCTCCCCCTCCCCCTCCCCCCCTTCTTTTTTGTCTTCTTTTTACAAGTAGAGTTCCATCGTTTTTTGGGTGCTGTGTCCCAGTTGTGTTGTGGGTACATTCATGATATGGTCAAGAATTTCTAAATGGTGCGATTAATCACCCAAATATTGATTCCCCTCCTCTTCCAGTGCCTGTAGGATCTCCAGTCTGGATCATGAAATTTCTCTGAAATTAAAAGAAAGTTGGGGCCGATAATATTAAAAAAAAAAAAAGAATTCGAATAGGGCGATCTTGTTTAAAACTACGTGGGTACAGAAGCAGAAAAACGCTTTCATTCTTACCTGTATGGAGTGAAGCAGTGAAAAATTGTAATACTTGACTTTGCATAATTTCAAAAAGTTGAGACACGCTGTAGAAAAAAGGAGAAAAAAAGATTATCATTCAAACGGTTCACATTGTTTACAAATCCACGTGTGCAATACTAGGTTTTACTAGAGTGAAAAACGAAATATAAATGATCTTACTTCGAGGCCTTTCTGCTGTTTTCAAGTCTATAGTAAAGTCACCCATCGTTGTTTCGATTATGACAGACATGGCACGTTTTAATAGAATTCAACTAGAACAAAAGGTTAAATCTTCCACCATCAACTACCATTACCAACAGAAGCGAAGAAGTTACGATTAACGATTTTCCTTCACAGGAAACGGAAATTACTTAAACCACAAACACGTAATCGACCAACGAATAACCGATCGACTATCACCTTCAGTCCAATTTTTTTTTCACAAATGCGAAGCCTATTCTTCTTATATTTATTTTATTATTTAACAGTTTCACAAAATTGGTTATCTGATGTGTCGATGAGCAAAAATGTGTTATTAGAAATAATTGTTTTTTAATTAAATCGAAACCGAACTTACACCACTCAACCGGAAACAGTAATGGCCGCCATGTCTAAAATCGCCTGGCCGCCTATTCCGGTTTCAGCGCTGAGGTATTTTTGGGCTGAAACGATTGAATTCTGATTAGCACGCTGGCTACGGAAAAGTGATGTAACTCTGTTATTACTTTAAACCAGTGTAGCGTGACTGCACCTATTATTTCCTGAGTGTATATATAAGGTGCAATGAAGCTGCGATTCGAGTTCGTCTGGTCGTTTCGGCGAAAATAGCCAATCAGTTGCTGTCCGGTTGATTAAAATTGAACGTGTTCGATCTGATTTGACTTGACGGCTAATTGACTTAAAATCGGCAGAGTTTGAAGTTTTTGACAGGATGAAAGGCCTGAAGACCACGCAAGAACCAGTATGCATAGCGTCTGCCGTACGGACACCAATAGGTAATATACGTGTGCTAAAAAAAATGGCAATTACAAGTGAGTATACTGAGTGCATGTTACTGTCGTCTGCTAAAGCCGAAATCTAGTTCTGCTATGATATAGTTGGCTTGTGAATATTACTGTACTACTTATGTTTTGCTGGAGGTTGGGGCACACATGTGTCTATGGAAGGTGTTGGCACTGTAGTAAAAATATGAACGTAAAATAGGATTTCGATATTTTTAAAGCAGGGTTGGCGCTGAACCAAACAGCCGTAAAAAAGACACACAGTTCCCTCTTCGGAATGGGCTATGTTTAAAAGTGTGAGAAGTGTTTCTCAAACTTTCTTAAACCGTGACCCCATTTTTCAAAATTTGACCACTGGAGACGGGTCGTGACCCATCCGTACCGGTAATACAAATTTCATGCTTTGTAATTATAGATGGGCTCCTCAAATTTTAATCATTTTTTTGTCTGAGCAATGTGCTTGTTTTTCTGAGCACAACTGCCCCAAATGTGATACAATATTTGTTAATTTAAAATCTTAGCCAATTTTCTACAACCATCTGTCGGTTATGAACCTTTGTCTTCAGTCCCAAAGTAGGAAGAAGCAAATGGAACAAGTGCTTCAATGGCACGCCGTCAGTCACAAATCGTGGTACCAAAGACTAGCATTGTGCAGTTCTTTTGATTTGAACTGAGTTTCAATATTAAGTCTGAAGATAGTTCATTGAGTGAAAAAAATATTACCTGCCGCAATTTGAATTTTTTAAATCGGAAAGTAATATTAAAAAAAAAATAATAATAACACTGTTCATTTCGTTATGTATTGTCGTAATTATGCCTGTGCTCCAGTCCAGAAATTGCACATGCATTCCCTACCTGCACACAGATAGCCACATCACCAATACGCAGCCCCGATATAAACTGTACTGTTTGGATGCTGATAAAAATGGATCGTTTTGTAACTCGGCGCCAAACGCTTAAAATTCATCTGAGGTAACAACTTCACGAAAAAGAAAATTCGAGAAACGTGAAACATTCCTTAACTCCTGCTTTTCAGTTACTGGTAATGAGAACCTATTCGCGACCCCAGGATTAATTCTTCGCGACCAACGCAGGGGCGGACTGGCAATAGTGCTCCAATGGCCATTGGCCGGTGGGCCAACTGGCTGGGGGGGACCATTGAGTCAATTTTTTGTTTTACGTTTTATGGTAGTAAAAAAAATTAATACTCCCTTTTTGGTGTGAAACGATATTTAATTGTTTTGTCCTTTTGTTATTAAAAAATATTCTTGTGCGAAAGGGACGTGGGCTGGGGGAGATAATCCCTGGTCTTAAACGCTGAAACTCATCGTATTAGTTTCTAATACATCGCCTGTAAAACAATATATAATAGCAGCAGCGCATCCAGAAAGAAATTTTAGGAGGGGCGATTTCACATCGGCTAGGGGTCGTGAAAACATAATTTTCCAATTGTGATGTCCCAGTTCACAAATATCAGAGGTTCGGGGGGGGGGGGGGAAAACTTACGTAACGCACATTCTTTTTTCACTGTTTTTTTTTGCAAGTAATAGAAAGCTTTTTGCACCCACCAATTCCTGTTTAAACTAACAATTATAGGCATAATAAATTCGTTTTATTCTTGGAGATTTCATATTCTATTTCTTATTAAATGTTTGATTCTTCATGTCAGCGATTTTTGACTTTGAGCAAGTCTGCTATCTTAAAAATTGAGAAATATTTCTAAAACAGTATGGGTAAAGAATTTTCACATGTTTTTTTTTTACGTTGGTTTCGTCCTTTTACTTCGCTTTCGATCACCTTCATTTTGCATTTGCCCTTTTTTGTATTGCGGATACAATGTACAATGTACGAAAGCAAAATAAAAGCTGACGAAAGCAAGAAAACATAAAAAAAAGCCAACGTAAAAAAAACCCTGTAATTACGAGGCTTTTGTAAGCGTGCCTCTGTCTGTATAGTAAATTTACAATCATAGTAAATTCACGCAAGTTAGTGAATATGATTTTAAACAACAATCGTGTATTATCAGCTCTTGTGTACGATTCGATTTTAGGCGGGGCGATCGCTCCCACTGCCCCCCCCCCCTCTCTCTCTCTCTCTGGATCCGTGCCTGTATAATAGTCTAGTTAGAGAGCTACCAAGCAGCGCAACTCGTGTCCTTCCACTCCTGATGCTCACGGACAAAAATGGACTGGTCCGTTCGCATAAGTTGTTGCTTAGCAACGAAGCGCGTAACAAGTAAAAACGTGGAGTGTGGCTGGTTGAAAACTACTGTTTTCTTTTCTAAAAGTAGGTATTTAACAATTTTCTTTCTTAGTAGAATGGTAGCGTGTGTACGGTGCGGCAGTCTTGCAATAATTTCTTAAGAGAAAGAAAAAATAATAAAATTAAAGCTTAAACCACGAGTAAATTACATTCGTAATTTCTACAACCAAATCATTATGAGAGGTATTACTAGCCGCAACTGCCGCCAGGGTCCCGCATAGTACTGGAAGAAGTGAGATCTTACCATGAGTGCGTTCCTATAAACTTTTTCTATGCTATTACGTTAGTGAGAGTTTTCAAACTAGGACATAAGTAAACATACAAACCGTTGGTAATTTTTTTACTTGATCTACGTATATAGGAAAACATTGTTTTCTACAAACAATTCCTACCTGGATGTAGCTAATAATGACAGTCTGCATCATCAATTTAGTCGTAATTATGTCCTTCTCGCGGCAAAATGTATGCGCAACATTAACCATGTTTACGTTGGGAGGCGATCGCTGAACGCTATGACCATAATACAAGAGTCAGAACTTTCAGAAGTCAGAAGTTTTGTAGCAAAAGGTCTTAATTAAAAATCGTAATTTAGGGGCGTGAGTTTGTTTGGAGCTGTAGTTTTGCTGCACTACAGACCGAAGCCATGGCGCCAGAAAGTGAGAGGGACAATTTTGATAGGTAAATCCCATGGGAAATTTCTAGATTCTTTTACATTCCACAGTCGGCATGAGCACGAGAATGATACGGGTGGCTAAGGCCGGACACGAACCCGGGACCTCTGGCACATGAGACGGTCATGCTAACTCATCAGGCCACCATGACCCACAGTTTGTTTTGAGCAGTGAAGTGTGCCGAGAGTGGCAATAACTAGGGATGGGTCGGTTTCATTTTTTTGACTTCGGTTCCGGTTTCGGTTTTCACGCACACAAAACCGCGGTTTTGGTTTCGGTTTTCGCCACCATTCACCCAAACCAGCGATTTCTAGTTTGGTTTCTTGTAACATTAGTATTACCAGCTTCTACCTCACTCCTGCTTTCACTAACAGCAGTGTCGTAGACCATGGGCCTAGATGTTGCACCATTTTCCTCTACTATTTTCTTTTTAATGACTGTCATTTATACGTACAAAAGGATAATTATTAAAAAAAATTAGGAAAACGGATAAATTTTTGATTTTTCGAACACCGTACAAAAAACCGACACAAAATCCGAATCGGTTTCGGTTTCGGTTTTCAGTAAAAACCGAAAATTCGGTTTCGGTTACCGACCCTTCCCTAGCAATAACTAGATAGACACACGTAATAACGTTCACTAGTGGGCAGTACCAATAGGCTGTGCTGCTGCCTCTTCTTTTCCTTATATACCGGTAATTACTTGTGGCGGCGGG
>JAHWFP010047260.1:0-13958 GCA_023313725.1 Lithobius niger | reverse complement strand
GATTGTCCCCTTCGAGACCCTGAAAAAAATCTCAATCCCTATTCAATGTCCAAAAATAATGCACTTTTTATAACCTATTGAGACTGATGATTTACTGTAGCCAAGATTCGAGCTGTAGCCAAATTAAGAAGCACTCCGCACCGACAGTTACCATTAGTTGTAAGGAAAACGTGTCTCGTTTTTAACGAAAAGACATGTTGGGTTAAAAATGTTCTATAAAGCATCGATGTTCCTTACATCCATCTTTTGTCGAGATTCACACAATAAGTATGATGAACACACTGTTTGCTCGTTTGCCATCTTCCATAACGTAGTCAGCACCTGAAAGACAAGAAGCCAAGAAACCAGGTGCCAAGACTTTTCTGCAAAGGTCATTGTACAATTTGTACTTGCAGTATTGGCACTAACAGCTTCAAAACCTTGTAAACACTCATATCATAGGACTGAGAAGCTGAGGCTTTTTTAGAATTTTGACTGCTGAAAGTAACTTTTTTGACGTTCAAAAATAGCTATTTCTTCCAGTTTGGTCAGTGTTTTTCGTGACGTGACACGGGGCGCGTCACTCTTTTTGAATGAATCAAAGTAATTAGTCAGACCTTTCAATTTATACAAAGATTTTACTGATAAATAATGTAACAACTACTCCCTATTTTTCCCATTTTAATTTTGAGTTTTTGTTTTCAGCCCCCTGAATCAAAGCAAAATGCATACGGTGTACGCTACGTCTGAAAAAAAAAAAAAAAAAAAAAAAAAGAGTTACAGACGTGAAATTTAAAATGATACGCATTACTGTTTTGACGTTTAACCCTTTAAGTGGCAAACTGACTTGGCTTTTTTTGAGTCAGTCATGGGATTTTATCTGGCATTCAGTTGGTTTGGAGACGACGACGGTAACTAGTGGGTTGGGGTTCCTGGAACCCCTTACATAACGCGTTTGGACTGTTTTTCGATTGCCGAATGAGACGTAGATGTACGACAGCGTGGCAGTTAATTAAAGGGTTAGTGCTGCGTAAAGGAAAAAGCTGTTTAAAAACCATTTATACTAAGTACTTCTGATAAACCATTTCGACTATTGTACATCCGGTAGAACTTTTTAAATTAATAAAATACGAATAAATAATTTACTTCAAAATTGTGTGTAAAACAGCGGCACTAGGCCACGTGGGAAACCATTTATTATTTTCTTTTATGGTTTTTTTTTTTGGGGGGGGGGGGGGCGGTGAAGGGAAACATTTATCATTCGTGAAGTAAAAAAAAATCAGAAAAATATAGCAATGTGCTGCAGAACATTGGACACCTTTTTGTGTTTGAAGACATTTATTTTGTGAAACTTGGGTTTGGGGCCATTTACGTTGGCTGGGCCGGTGGGCCAAGTTGCTGCCAGTCCGCCCCTGGACCCACGGTTTGAGAAACAATGATCTAAACTGATCTAGTAAAAGAAAGTGAATGGTTGTGGCATTCTATACTATGCTTGAATCGGTTAAAGTTCAGTTTACCACAATAGTGTACCACGTTTCAGATTCAGTGGCGCTTCTTCAGTTTAGGTGATAAATTTGCGGTTGTGGTTTCTGAATTGTGATATGTTTAGCCACAGCGAGTAATTTGAAAAAAAAAAAATGACCATCATTTCCGTTAACAGCACCCTTGATTTACCCTAATTTGACGATTTTACGGAAAAAATCAAAAACAAAATTTAAAAAAATTTGCCGAAATGAAGTGCTGACCCTAAAGTAAATTCTAGAGTGAGAAAAGGGCTAAAGTATAGGCTAGTACTTATACTGTGTTTATTTGCACCTGTGCAAATGCAGTAAATTTGACAAAAGTTGGGAAGTAGGACAGTTGGTGCGTGTGCTCAAGCCTGAGGAAGAATGCCAGTATAGGCATTGAAAATTTGCTAGTTTGAAGTAGGCTAACTGGAACACTTGGTGCTGCGTTACAAAAACGTAAGTGAAAATGAACGAAGACCAAAGTAAATCGTCCGTACCATTGGTATTTGAAGTGAAATTATGGTGTATTGTCGTGCACAGTCGGGAGAAAGTCCCCAAGGAGCCCCTAATCTGCTCATGTTTAACTAATGTCGTTACGGTCTAACCACAAAAACCATCGTAGCTACAGGATTGTAGGAGATTGCATGCTGAAACGGCAGCAAAGGCAGTCGCCTTCTGTCCAGGAGAGAGTGATTCCCGGTTCTGGATGCCAACTTCCGCTTTCAGCGGGAGTTCCCGGTCGCTAATCTGTAGGAAAGAAAGTCGTCAATAATTTTGCACCAGAAAATCAATGATTTAAGATCTGCTATTTCACATTTTTGACCCAAAGCATTTTAAGGGCAGGGGCATTACCTTTGGTAGGGCGTTTTTCAATTAGCGATTTATGTGCATACTGAATATCCTTGTGAAATTTTAATTTCGAAAGGTTCCAACTGCCTTTTAAACCCATCGGAAGTTGGTTTTAGAGTGTGGAAAGGTGCTAAAACAATTGTAAAGAATGCATGAGGTGTACTACTTTGAAAGTCATTATCAGGAGGGGAAAAAATGCACAAATTTCAAAAACGGAAAAACATCGATGCCGTACTAAGGTGACGTACTATTTTAGAATAAAATTTCTTTTTAAAAAAAGGTCGTATAGATATATTTGCGCAAAGTACATGCAAATTCATCATTTTGTCTAATAACATGCATATAGAGATGTCACCAATGTTTGGAACTGTTTGGTCAAGAACTATATTTTTTTTATGGTGGTAGCCCACAGCTACCAGGGAAGGGGAAAGAAAGTCTCTCTTCCCCAGGGATCGAATTTTTAAATTTTGATCCGGGTTCAAAATCTTACTAGGGTGCAAAAAAAGTCTTTTGGAGTGCAAAACTAAAATGTAAACCAACATTGTGGTCTCCTATTTTATAGCCATTGGAAATTCTAACGTTCAGCATCTCAATAGCCTAAAGTACCGTTTTCTGGCAATTTGCTTAAGACTGGCTAACTTCACTATTCAACTGAAAAACCCAAACTACCCATAGTTTAACCAAATGTAGTAGAAAATGGAGTTTAACTTCAGTTAAAATCTAATTCCAAGCTGTTTAAAATGCCACAAACCCAAGTCTGTAGCTTGTGTGGTTCAAATGTTATGAAAAATTCAATATCTGCATGCAGTTTTGCACTCCAAAAGCTACGTCTGGAGTGCAAAGTACAATTTTGAAGTGTAATTTACCCCTGTGCATCCAAATATTTCGATTCCCCCCCCCCCCAAAAAAAAATAGCACCGATAAAAGATAAACCAGGAGCCGATGAAGCGAGCTCCCTCCGGGGGCGAGGGGGTTCATTTTTTTCTGGATAAACCTATTTTCTAAAGGGGGGAGTTTCAAGTTACCTGCCAAACCATGGCCGAAGATAATGTTAAGACCTATTTTCTTTCTTCTCGAGTGTCTAGCCGCCCTAGCTACTACAGGTGGTGTTACCCGATGAAAGACAGTTTATTTCATTGTTATACATTGTTCACCTCATTTCGTTGTCCCTATTACTCAGATTATTTTCCAAGTCTGGGGGGGGGGGGGAGTAAGTCATCTCGTCTCCCCCACCCCTCAACCCTGAAAAAAAAAACAGGGTTGAAGATGGCTTTAAAAATAACGTATTTTCTCGTGGAGGGGGAGGGGTTGGGGCAAGTTCAAGTTACCCTCCAAACCATGACCGAAAATGACCTACGCTATGAAACCCCTACTTTCACTTCCGTCTAATCTACGCCATTAATTTATCTTAATAAGAACTTCCACAGAAGCACTGTAGCCTAAGCACTACAACAAATAGCCATAACGTCACCTCTATTGCATTGCAACATTTTTACTTTGAATGTTGTATAAACTGTATTAACCTACTGAAGATACATCTACAACTATCAACTGAGCATAGTTAGATCCATTTATTTTAATTAGAATGACTACTGCAGCAGTTTAAAAAATTTTACTTGTGGCAAATATGCACAAAAACCACAGTGCTACAATGCACATAAACTGCCGTACTTAGCTCCTAATGACAATAAATCTTTGTAGTTACCCTTGGTGGAAAATATACATCTTCATCTTAAGTCTAATCAAATCCACTTTTCTGAATTAGAATAGCTACGCTACTGCAGTTGCATAAAAAAATGGAACTACTTGTGGTAAAATGGACGCAAAAATCACAGCGCTACAACGTAGATAATCTTCCATAGCTTGGCTCCTAATTAAAATAAATCGTTTTAATTACCCTTGTCGGAAAATATACGTCTTCATCTCCCATCTAAGCCTAATTACATTTGTTTTATGTTAATTATATTGGCTACGGCAGCAGTTTAAAGACGAAACTTGTGGTAAATAACTCAAAAAGCACAACAGTACAAATTTAGATGAACTGGTGTAGCTTAGCTCCAAATTAAAATAAATCGTTTTAATGACCCTTGTTCTTCATCTTCCATCTAAACATAATTACATCTGTTTTATCTAAATTGTAATGGCTACGGCAGCAGTTTAAATTTGGAACTTGTGGTAAATAAAAGCAAAAAGCACAGCGGTACAAATATAGATGAACTGGCTTAGCTCCTAATTAATATAAATCATTATAATTACCCTTGTTGGAAAGTATACATCTTCACATCTTTCATCTAAGCCTAATCACATCCATTTATCTTATTTAGAACAGCTATTACAGCAGTTTAAAGATAGAACTTGTCGTAAAACGAACCAAAAATCACAGCACTACAACGTAGATAAACTGCCATAGCTTAGCTCCTAAAAATAAATTGTTTTAACCCTTTGAGTGCTAAACCCGAGAAAATCTCGGGCCAAACACAAGCACAGGTTGAAGTATTAAAAACAGAGTCCTTACTACGCGCGAGATGGCCAACAATGCAGGAATGACAACAATACTAGGTTCCCTTAACAAGCCGACTCTAGAGACGGCCGTGGCCGAGTTGGTAGAGGCGTGTGCCTCACGTTTAACAGCTCCTTCAGGTTGCTAGTTCGAGCCCCGTCCAGGTTACCCCTACTTTTTTGGAGATATAAAAAAAACGCAGTTCTCAAAGGGTTAATTACCAGTGTTTGAAAATATACATCTTTGTTTCATCTAAGCCTAACAACATCTATTTGTCTTAATTTGAATGGCTACTACATCAGTTTAAAGATGGAACTTGTTGTAAAACTATGCAAAAATCACAGCGCTGCAATGTAGATAAACTGCCGTAGCTTAGCTCCTAAATAAAATAATTACCCTTGTTGGAAAACGTAGACCTCCTCTTTTATTTAAGCCAAATTATGTCCGTGCATCTTAACTAACATTGCTGCTGTATGAAGTCAATAATTATAATACACTAATGTGCAGTAGTATGTATATCATACATAAACAGCCTAGCCTAATGGAACTTAAATGACACATTTTAGTTAATTTCAAGAAAAATACAAATAGAACTTTTTCTGATGGAAATTTTATTCTAAACACAATTTGTAACCTTTCAATCGGATGAACAGTTTAGACGCTAGCAGCAAAAAAACTGATTCTATCTGCTGGTTGTAAATATCGATTACCTGTAAATTTATTGCATTCTTCCCAAGAATGCTTTTTCTCGCTGGAGGTTTTTAGGTCGGAAAGAGCCGGCCAGCTGCATAACTACGCATGCGCGGAGCCCCTCTAGAAAAATATTCAGGCAAGACGGTTTGCCATCTTTTTCCTCCAGCAAAGCCAGTAAACAACTATGCTTCCGTTTTCTCTCCTCACCATTGTTTGAGCTAATGCTTTTGGTCTAGTGCCATCACCTTCTGTCAAATGATAATGCGTTCGGTCAAGAGCCATCGCCTGCGTTCAAGTGCCATCGCCTACGTTCAAGTGCCATCGCCTTCGGTCAAGCTACCAAGCTCCATGGCAGATCCAAAGGAACTCCGAAAGAACCTTCATCCAAGACAGTCTCGCCTTCGCCTAGAAGTCCTTCTCCTGTTGACCCTGTAGTTGTTGTCAGCCACTCAGCTTCCGCCTTCGGTAAAGACCAACCCACGTTCAGTCAAGTTACCAAGCTCCTTGGTAGTTCTCAAGGTCACTCTAAAGGAACCATCTTTCATGATGATGATACCCTCTCTGTCGCCTTCCGAAAAGTTTATCCAGCCATGTCAACTTTTTGCAAGGGCCATCGCTCACACTTCTGGTTTCGGTCAAGATCTACCTGCCTTCGGATAAGTTGCCCTGCCCCATAAATAACAAAGGGAACTCGGAAGGAACCATCTTCCACGACAGCCTCTCCTTCTCCCCCTTTTGAGTTTTTCCAGCCGTCACGTGCATAGTGGTCTTGCCGCAAGGGCCCTCGCCTCCACTTCCGCTTTCTCCTTCACCTTCTGCTTTTGGTCAAGCTACCTTGCTCTACTGCACCAAGGGCACCATCTTTCAAGACAACCTCTCCTTCCCTTTCGTTCAAAATTTTCCTGCTTTCGCTCCACCAAATCAAAACTCGCTCCACCACTCTTGCTGAAAGAGCCTTCTCCTCCACTTCTTCAGCTTCCGCTTTCGGTTAAGTTACCTTGCTGTACAGCCAAACCAAGGGAATTCCAAAGGAACCTTTTTCCTAGACAGTCTCTCCTTCGCTCTCTTTCAAGATTCTCCTGCCTTCGTCACACCAAATCTTTTTGTTGAAAAGGCCTTCACCTCCACTTCTTTTTACTCCTTCAGCTTCCACTTTTAGCCAAGAATTTTTGCCCCACAACTTACCAAGTGAACTCGGAAGGAACCATCTTCCATGACAGCCTCTCCTTTGCATTCCTTCGGGACTCTCCAGCATTCCTCAATCCAAGTCAACTTGTCTCAAGGGCCTTCGCATTTGCCTCCACTCCCGCCTTTTCCCTCGGCTTCTGGTTTCGGTTAAGATTGACTTGCTTTTGGTCAAGTTACCGTGCACCACCGATAAACCAGGAGAACCTCGATGGCACAAGCTTTTATGACTGCCTCTCCTTCCTCTTCCTTCAAGATTCTCCAGCCCTCGTCCCGCCATGTCACCTTGTTGCAAGAACCTTCGCCTCCGCTTCCACCTTCGCTCTCTAATTCCGCTTTCTGTTAAGATGCTTCTGCCTCCAGTCAAGTCACCATGCGCCATGGCAAGAACCATCTTCCACGACAGCCTCCCCTCCACCCAAATTCTTTTGCCCGTCGAGCCGACCATTGCCATCACTCAAGTTTTTCTGCCTTTATTGCTAAGTCATTTGTTGCAAGGGCATTTGCGTGAACATCTGTCTTCTCCCTTAGCTTTTGCTTTCGGTTAAGATTGTCTGACCTTCGGTCAAGTTACCATTCCCCATGGCAAGAACAAAGGGAACTTCGTAGACACCATCTTCCATGTCAGCATACCCTTCACCCAAATATCCTTCGTCTGTCGTCTGGCCTTCGCCTCTGTTTAAGATTCTCCAGCCTCCGTCCTGTGCGCGTCATGTTGTTGCAAGAACCTTTGCATACACTGTCGCTTTCCAGGCCTCCTACACGATACGGTGAGAGTTCGTCAGTTTCCACCTGTCGGAAGATCAAGAAGTCCAAGCCTTCATCCTCATCTAGGTCGCTCACTAGTCTTTCTGATGCTCGTTCGTTCGCTCATTCTTTATCGGGTCATATGGCAAGATCCAGGAACCACCGAAGGAATCATTTCCGTTGTTTCCTCGCTTTTGGCTCTTCCGTCTCTTCTGCCTGTAGCGCCTGCACTCTTGCTTTGGCCTTCGGCATCTCTAACATCAGCCAATCAGTCTTCGTCCCTGTCAACCTTTCGGAGAGTTTGATCCAAACACTGATCATCGTTTGATCGATGTCTTATCGACCGACACTTCCTTCAACCTCCCAGCACGTCTGTCCTTCGAGACAATCGCCCATGACTAACCAGCATGCTTTGCTGTGTGTCACTCCTCACCAACTATCATCTGGAACTCTTCACAACGATTGTTTTTTTGGCCACCCATCACTGTGTGTCATTGGCAATTCTTCCAGACTATTCTCTTTCACCTCTGCCATTTCATAACGTCTGGACTCTTCTGTGGTTGCAGCTCAACTGGACTGTCGCCCCTCACTGCCTCTTGCTCATTCCTCTTCGTCGCTTGCAGCTTCCGGACCATCGTCCGTCACTATCGGTTGCCAGTTGCTACTGCATTCCCGCCACCGACGTCGCAACCCTTCAAGACTTCCGTGCCATTCACAGCCCGTCGTCCTTTGCCGCCTGTCATTGACAGCTCTTTCAGACAATTATACTCGCTGCCTTTCATCCTTCATGGATCACTGTTCGCGATTCTTCAAAACCTTGGTCCTAAATTGACCATCGTCTGTTGTGACTTATCATCCTCCGCACCCGCAGTTGATTACTCTACTAGACATCCAACCTTCATTGCCTCGCTGGCCATCATGTACAACTCCAAGGGACTGTTGTCTTTTGCTGTTCTGCAAGACTATCGTCCTTACTTCCCACCATTTTTCGCTGAATGCAGTCGACGTCACCTGCACCTAAGTGCCTTTCGCTCCTGTCGTCGCAGCGCTTCTGGTCTGGCACTCGGGATCCCCCTTCACCACCAATCATCATTGTCCTTTTGTCATCCTTCACCACTGACCATCGTTGGCAGCGCAACCTCAAACCCCCACCCAACACCTTCACCAACAATCTTCATTTGCTGATGCCACTTCGATGGCCATTTGACCACGTTCACGAACTGAAACACAAAGACACAGGGTTTCAGCAACCAACCCTCCTTAGGGACCATTCATAAAGTACTGTATGTCACGCTTTTTTGGTCAATTTTGATCCCTTCCTCCCCCATCCTGTATTTTGTCACACCTACTTATACCCCCCCCTGGAAAAGTGTGTCACATTGGCTTATGAGGATAAATTCAATTTGGCACCAGGCCAATTTCGGATTCAGCCTGCTCAGGTTAGGGTAAAACCGCCCGGTGCCCAAATGTCTTGCCGTTGAGAAATATGGTACTTGGGTCAGCATTCTCTTGGTTTGGAGCCGACGACGCTGACCACTGGGCTGTGACTGCCCGCTTTGCTCGAGGGCCCCGGGGCCCCCTCACAAAGCTCGTGCTGGGACTTAGTTTTTCGCTGAAGGCGTCTGTTAGTATCTAGGCGATTATGGGTTAATTGAGTAAATATTTAGGAAAACATCGTTCGTTACCTTACTGTGAAAGTTCTCGTCACAATTAGAGCCATAATTACTGGAATTATGTAGAAAATTTACGCTAATTTTCGGTGGCTGGCTGCCACCATCCTCAGGCACTCCGACGAAAGTTTTTGACAAACGAGGCCAAAAACATTCGTCGGAGTGCCTGAGGATGGTGGCAGCTAGCCACCGAAAATTAGCTGGACATTAAAAAGTGTCCTCGTTGTGAAAATGAGCGGAAATTTTCTACATAATTCCAGTAATTATGACTCTAAATGAGTAAATATTTGGTTCGTCCTCGTGCACCTGGGAGCAAATCTGTAAGGGTTAACGATATTACTGCCACAGTGCCACTAGATCGCGCCACAGTCCATGCCGCCATCTAGTGGCAGTAATATCGCGAACACTACCTTTGTATCTTGCTTCCAGGTGCACTAGGACGTACCAGATTTGTACAGTTCTGGTAAAAAAAAAACGCCTTCGTTATACGGAAAAAGTTGCATGATTAATGTATGTGACTCAACGAAAATGTTGATATCTCAAGAACTACTGCACAGAATTGAATGAAACAAAAACTGGGTTGCTTATTATGATATCAGGTATATTTCTATACGTGTTAAATGTAATGGTAAGGAGCCAAATATAATTGGCCGAGCGAGCAACACGAGTTGATAACTAATAATATATCTCATAAACTACTGGATAGAATTGAATAAAACAAAAACTGGATTAATTGTTATGATATGCTGTATTTCTATACGTATGACATGCAATATTAAGCAGCAAAATATAATATGCAATTTAGTCTTTGTTTCATGAAAATCCTTCCACTAGTTTTCGAGATATCATCAGATATCAAGTTTTTCTCGCTCGGCCAATTATTTCAGCCAGTTAACGTAGCATTTAATAAGGGTAGAAATACAGTAGACAATCTTATAAGCATTTCAGTCTTTGTTTCATGAAAATCCGTTTAGTAGTTTCAGAGATAACTGTATTTCTCCATGGTTGTTATTATGACCCTCGATATAACGAAAAAGGGCGTTTTTTTTTACCGGAACTGTACTCGGTAATTAAGAAGGCATATCGCTTGTTTGTTGTGTTAAAAGGTATTTCTTATGCATTCCTTTGCTTGCAGTGAGCAAGCGCTAGATGCTGCACACTTTCGTTGGTGGCAACCCTCCTTTGGGCTGCAGCCTGTCAATTTTGTACAACATTTTGCACTAGGAAGGCATTCTTAAATATTAAGAGAAAGATTTAACTTGCTAGTTTTGTCAGATTTTATGATGTGGCCAATTTTTGTTAGCAAGACTCATCTTCAATGCTGAAACATCAACCATGGTACAAACATGTGGGGTCTTGCCTCACCACAACTAGCTACAGCGCACTTGGTAGGGTACTAATTGCCATAGTAGGAAATTAAAGCGTTTTCAAAATGGTTAATAACGGTCATGCCACAAAAGATAATTTTATCTTCGGTATTAAAAAGGCGTACATTGGCAGAAGTAAAATAAACACAGTAAGCTATTCTTACTACAATGGAACAATTAAAAACTATCTGGAACGACTGAACTCTTGTTGTTCCACTAACTTGGTAAAAATCATGAGAGTTAAATGCCAAAAGGCTCATTTTTCCTTGGCTCAATTCAAATCAAAGAAAAGCACTAAAGTTACTTATGCTTTTGCCAGGGAAACAAGTCCAATAAACGTTGAAGACTGAATTTTCTATTATTTAAAT
Organism: Lithobius niger; assembly: GCA_023313725.1. Classification (NCBI taxonomy): domain Eukaryota; kingdom Metazoa; phylum Arthropoda; class Chilopoda; order Lithobiomorpha; family Lithobiidae; genus Lithobius; species Lithobius niger. The sequence goes on along the minus strand of JAHWFP010047260.1, from coordinate 3,092 downwards.
TACGAAAAGTTCCATCATCTGCTACCTTCTTCAGGCAACCGCAAGAACAGTACACTGGTGAGCGGCAACAGTCATGTACAACAGTTTTTTTTTTCGCGCAGACTTCTATAGTAGCCCACACTCAACCCTCACCAAAACGGCGACTAGGAATAAAGAATAACACTCAAATAGTGATATCTCGGGAACCGTATAAGCTAGAGAATAACAGTTTGCGGCGTTGTGGTCAGATTTATGAGGGCTATTACAATAGGCCTTTCCGCAATATTACTAGGGTGAAAGAAAATTTCACAACTCCATAAATGCATTTAATTAGATAAACCATATCTAACCATACAAGATGTTTTTTAGTATGTGGTGGAAAATTGTGAAATGTCGAGTACTTTTTTTAAGGTCTACCGCCAAAGTGGCAACTGCTACTGTACTGACGTTCGAGAAGGTTGCTCATGCTTAACTTAACTATTTGACGGAATTGAAAAAATAAACATGCGTGAAATCATGTAAAACATGTCCCTCGGGACAAAATTAAAGGGAAAAAATGCGTGCTTTGTTAGTATTTGTAGGAATCCTGAGCGAGTCGAGTAAAGATTTAGTTGGTCTTCAAAAGTAAACAGAATCAAAACTCGTAACCGAGACATAACTTTTCACAAGCTCATGATTATGTGTGGGAAAAAGGTACATCCATTAGACAAAAGATACATCAGTTCACGCAGAATGTTCAGCCATAAACCGATGTGTTTATTCAACCTTGAAGCTGGACTAACACATATACTTCACTAAGCGGAAGTTTAAAAAAAAAGACAGGATGGATATAGTGTAAAATGAAATACGTTTTGTAAGAAGACAAAAGATCAGTCGACCCGGTTGGGTAAACTGTTCTAGAAACGGAAGTGCAACATGTTATTTGGTGAAAAGTCAATTTTTTATTTATTACTAAATTCGACGAGTGTCACTTTTACTTTCCTGTAATTTTGTAGCCTAACTCGATGGAGTTTTTATTTTTCTTGGAAAAATACACCATGAATGCATATTGCCGGATTTGACTTATACTGGAAAGGTTGGCGTATACTAGAGGCTGCATTTGCAGCCTATGCAAACCCAAAGCTTCGTTTAATTGGCTGGAATTTGGGGGAAAATGAGGGTGGTCGCATAATTAGCAACCATTCTGTAATGCATTCTGTAATTTTCATGTTTAAAGCCGCTCTAACAAAACTTTTTTGTGTGGGATAATTTGTAAATTTAATCCCATGTTAACCAGGCATTTTATTAACTGACCACATTACTTTGACAGCTCCATGCCTAAGCTCCATGCCTAAGCTTGAATAGTTTGTCTAAAAAAAGAATATTTTGAAAATATGTAATTTTTGTATTCAAACTTTTTTTTTTTTTATTGAAATTTTGACGAGCCTTAAGTCAGCCGAAGCAATTAATGCTTGTATGGCTGAACCGGCTCAATTTTGAACATTACCAGACTTTTAGAGAAGAAGAAATATCTGGTAAAGGGAGGTGCCAGCCCGGGGATTCGATCCGGGAAAACTCCGATCATCGTTGGGGCCTAAAGATGTCCAGTATTAGCCAGAATACATCCCATAGCTGCTGAAGAAACATGGTAGCCTCTCGTGCTACTCTGGCTGGCAGTCCTGGCGGGGACTTTGCTAAGGTCCCCTTTCCAAGGGTTCGACCAGATCCGCAAACCTCCAGCAACCAGGCTGAGCTCTCTCACCGCTCAGCAACGATGACAACGGCAAATGCAATAATAAGCCTGTTTAAGCCTGATTAAGCCTGATTTGCAAAATGAAAGGAAAACTGAAGAATGTGTGAATAGCACCTGAAAAAAAAAAACATGTTGGCCTGTAACTTAATTAGTATTAAAAGACGCTTAAGCATATAAAGTACGGAGTAAGCCTTAAAAAAACCTACAAGCGCTGAAGGAAAGATATTAGAAAAAGACGTGTTAGCCATCAGCATCGCACAAATACATGTAAAAGAATTTCCAGCGTCCCAAAAAACAAGCTGGAGCTTCTTTGTACATATTAGGGCATCATGGATGGCTTTCATGCCTTTTTCTAATAAGGCTTACATACACTTAACGTTTTTTAATACTCGTATCTATTATTTTTTTCATATTCCAGCAAGAATAGCAAAGAAAACATACTACAATCACCTTAAAATAACTGTTATAATCAAGCCTTTTTAATATTTAATTCTAAGCTATAAAAATTGAAAATCGGTTCTTTGGTTCGATATCTATGTGAGAGCAAAATTGGACCAACAAAAAGAACAACATCAATTGTAGTCACATTAAAATAGCGTTAAAAAAACTCTAGGCATTCTTCATTTCTATGTTTTAAACTTGAGCATCGGTTCATTGGTTCGATCTCCAGGTGTAGTACAGCTGTTACCTACCAGAATTTGGGCTAATCATGCACATCGACCTAAAAGCCACGAAATTTGGTTAACAAGTTAATTCTTAGCTTACAAGTCGAGTTAAGCTATGGAATCCCTCGAGATACCCCCTAAAGCCCCTTCCTGTGCCCCCACCACACTCATCTGTATGCGATTTTTGAGCAACTAATTCTTGCTGATCGTGCTAAAACATGAATTACTACACAAGTCATTCTTAGCAGTGCAAATCGAACTAGAATTTGTTGGTCATCAGCCTCATGGAAAGGGCACAGGGGGGCCTTGGGTGTATCTCTGGGGTTCTGTATGTAGTTCGATTTCTGCCGCTACAATGCATGTTTTTTAATACGTTCAGCAAGAATTTCTTGGTCATCAATGCTTCATGGTGGTGCACAAGGTGAGGGGGATAGTGGGGGAGTCTTTGGCGGTATTTCATGGGGATCCATGGCTGGTTCGATTTCTACTGCTAAGAATGACTGGTGTACCGCAATGCATACTTTTAGTACTATCAAGAGGAATTTTTCGGTTATCAGCTAGGGATGCACCGAATATTCGGTAATTATTCGGTATTCGGCCTATTCGGCCAAAAATACAAATATTCGGTATTTGGCCGAATACTGATTTTGGCCGAATAGTGCTATTCGGTATTCGGCCGAATACTGATTTTGGCCGAATAGTGCTATTCGGTATTC
>JAHWFP010047258.1:4943-20043 GCA_023313725.1 Lithobius niger | reverse complement strand
GTTAGACAGTGGTTGTTTGAGGGTGAAAGCCTTTGTAATTGTATTGGGATGAAGAAGTAGTTGAGTGAATTTTACCTCCTAATTTTTTACTACCCAATTTTAAAAACGTGACGACCCCCAATGAATATTTTGCAAGAGACAATGACAGACTGAGGTTGTTTGGTGGTGAAAGCTTTTGTAATTGTATTGGTGGGAAAAAGTAGTTGAGTATATTTTACCACCTAATCTTTTACCACTTAATTTAAAAAACGTCACCACCTGCAATGAATAGAAAAAAAATTCAAGCTTCACCTTGTTGATATATAGTGAAATAAACAACATGTAAACAACGCACACTTTTAATGATAGTAAAATGTTACACAAACTCGATCAGGGTGTATTTCATTGAACCTTGTTAGTTCTTCTTCCTCCTCTGCAAAATGTACTGTGATGTTGAGCGCATATATTTTTAGCTGTAGCTTTTTGACGCGCACCCAGCGTTAGCCATGGTGCCAGAAGGAGAGAGGGTCAATTTTGCTAGGTAAATCCTATCGGAAATACTAGGTTCTTTTACATGCCACAATCGACATGAGCACGAGATATCACAGGGCCTTTCTCTGCCCGAAAATGCCAGGGGTGGCTGAGGCCGGATTCGAACGCGGGACCTCTGGCACTGGAGACGGTCATGCTAACCATCAGGCCACCTTGCCCCACAATATACTTTTAGCTATTAAGTTTTTGTTATTTTTATCCTCGTTATTAAGTTACTAGGTAATTAAATACCAGCTATTAAAATTAGTTTATTGTCGACTAGGGCATTTTTTAAATGTTTATAATTTTTTTAACACCTGTAATTTGTAGCTAACACAAATATGCACTTGTGCTTCATGTTACAGCTGAAAAATAATTAAAAAAAAAGGAAAGTATAGCTTGAACACCATAAAAGCCTCAAGTATGCTTCCGGGTTGGTTAGTGATAGACAATTCTGTTTTAAGTGGAAATAAAAACAAACATTTAAAGACATGGGTTCATAGCGAAGCACAAAACCTATCTTCACCTGGACAAAACCAGGCTTTTAGTAAAATACAGAAAAAAAAAGAATGCCAGATGGTTGAAGTAGGAGGGGGGAAACCCAAGTGTGGAAGAACTTCCAAGAGGTTCCGGGTTCAAATCACGGAGAGGTCCCCTAAATATGTACGTACTCAGGGAACGGATAATTAGTTTCATGTATTGAACCCAATCCCAATTCATTCCATAAGAATACCTACTAGACTATATACACAGAGTACCACATATTAGGGGTGGGTCATAAGGGTTTGCTTGTACGAGCCCTAGTCGTACCAGAGGTCCAACTTGTTAGGCTGAACCTCCAAACACTACTTGCCTAGTGTGCTCAGACCCGCAGCTTTTATGCGTGCAAACAATAGACTAAGACCCGGATTTACGCGCAGTAGCAGGCTTTAAGTACTCGCTTAAGTACAAACTGGCTTAAGTAGGTGGACTTGTTTTGTGCGTAGCAACTGGCAATCGACCTACAGCTGAGTTGGCGGCTATTGAACGAGTGTTCCGTCACGTCATGTAACGGCAAGGTGCACCGCGAAGTGTTGGCTTCGTGGTGGTCGATGCATTATGATGTTACAGCCGTTACAAAATTAAGAATGCGCCAACGAGAAGTGGTCTTAGAGTGGATACGTCTGCTTGAAAGAATAATTCTTGCGGTAATCAAAGCATCGTGGAAAACATAGCGTTTCTCAACGACAATTCAAAAATCAACATGGCAACCATTTCGGGTTTGTCGAATCGCAAATAAATCATTGAATGCTGACATTTTGAAATCAGTATGTCATTTTTCACTGCGGTAGGAATATTTCCTGGTCGTCATAAATCGACGGATTAGTGCCGCATCCATATTACTTCGTGTCGTGAGCCACGAGGAAAGAATCGCTTTCCACATCGTTGCCATGGTTACTAGTTATAGATAACTTGAGAGCCACATTGCACGAGGCAACCCATGGATTTAGTATTAATTAAGTAAAAGCAAGTGAGCGATAAATTTACGTTGTGAGCCGTACTGAAAAATACACATACCTAAGGTGTAAGACGACGATATCGTAGTCTGTGGGCATATTGCCATCCTCTGTTTTTCCTGTTACCCATGCACTCATCTTATTAACTGTGTCTTCCATATCGACGCCATCTGCAATCTCTCCACCCAAGAAGGAAGCGATTGTAGATTCCTAAATGCATTCAAATAAAGTACATCAACGATAAAAAAAAAAATTAAAAACTAAATGAAGACAGTCTACGAATCACAAATACCATAATATGCCTGCACTTAAAGTACTTCGTTTCGGTGTACCACTCTTATATCATTATTAAGCAACACCAAGTCAAAGAGTTTTAAAAATTTTTAAATGCTGCAACAAACCTAAACATGGTCAAATTAGATTTGGTAGATGACACGCAATTCTCAGTGGAAGATAGCCTAAAATGAAAAGCACAGGATGAGAAGGCAGAGACTTGTTCCTTGGTTCATAAAGGTAAAACATTAATCATAATTAATTATCATTGACATTGACTTAAGTTTAATTTTTTTTTTTTTTTTTTTGGTATTTTCTTACAACGTACCATGCTGTTGTCTTCCTATCCTATATTTTCCATTTTATGATACGAGCTACCAAGATGAGCATTTTTTTTTTGGCTGGTAGTCATTGACACGTAATGCTAGCTTTGATTTGCCATAGTTTTTTTTTCGTTTATTTTTTTTATCCCAGTCGAATTACCAGACGAGCTAATCCCAGACGAATTCCCAGACGGATTCCCAGACGGGCCAATCCTAGATGGATTCCCAGACGGGCCAATCCTAGACGGATTCCCAGACGCGCTAATCCGAGACGAATTCCCAGACGGGCCAGTCCATGACGGATTCCCAGACGAGCTAATCCCAGACGAATTCCCAGACGGGCCAATCCCAACGGATTCCTAGACGGGCCAATCCTAGACGGATTCTCAGACGGCCCAATCCTAGACGGATTCCCAGACGGGCTAATCCCAGACGAATTCCCAAACGGGCCAATCCCTGACGGATTCCCAGACGAGCTAATCCCAGACGGGCCAATCCCAGAGGGATTCCCAAGCAGGCCACTCCGACACTGTGTTCCACTATACCTAGCACCCAAATTCGAAATTAACAATGTTTTATCATTTGGTTTAACCTTTCAGTCCCGAATTAGGTCTAGTAACTTTTTTTTTAAGTGTTAGGTCGGTCGCGGGATTCGAGCCAGCATTCACTTGGTTGGGTGACGAGGGTGCTGACCACTCGGCTGTTGAGGCTCGCTTTGCTCGGGGTCCCCGTCGCCCCTTCTTTGGCACAAAGCATCAGGCACACGAGGGAACTTACGATTTGGTAGTCTAGTTTATGTCCTTTTTAGGACGCCAGGACCGAAGGGGATAAACTGTAAGCTTTCAGCTGAAATACGGATTCTTTCATTTTAATCATCAACAAAATGGACAGACAATACCACATTCCACACGACCCGAGTTTCTACGCCACCGTATACCGTGTATAGCTTGTAGGGTAGCAATGATACACGACGTGCTACCAGTTTGTAGGCGATCTGTTATTCGATTTGTACAACGTTTTCATTGTTGTAGCCGTGCCTTAAGTATGGGCTATTACCCGGTTTACGAGTGCTGAGAGCTAACAATGTCGAGACATGCAGCGTCGGGACAGATTTGGACATTTCGTGAAGATGCACGGCTGCTAATGAAATCATTTTTGGACTAGAGTGCCGTGCAATCTTAGTAGCATGAAGACGTGCGTGCTGGACCATAGATTAGAAAGTTAACTAGATATACCGTCTCACTTCTTCCCGTCCTACGCCGACCTCTGGTGGTAGTTGCGGCTACTAATACCTCTGCTAATGCTTTTGTCTTCGAAGCAGCACGGAGGCAAAGCATTAGCAGAGGTAGCCGCAGCTACCGCCAGAGCTCCGCGTAGGACGGGGAGAAGTGAAACAGTATATCTAGTTAACTTTCTAATCTATGGCTGTACCGCGCAGTCATACTACCATGAAGACTTGCACGCCACGGTACCCAAAGTAAAAGCAGAGACTATTAAACACTTATTTGCCATAACTTTACTTTCTAGTTGTAACGCCTCTTGTGACGCCACTTAAAAAATAATTTCACCATTTAAAAAAATGTTGTACAAACAGTTTGGTGGTGTTTAATCGAAAATAGTCTTGTTATCCACCTATCTGATGTTTACAGTAAATTTAATCATTTACCATTGTTACTTGAATTTACACTCTACGTCAGTTCCTCTTCTGCACCGCCAATGTATACTCACAATGGAGTCGGCTTTCAAGAATTTGAGACTGCACGCGACTCGTAACAATACACTCGACTCGTTATACAAGTGTGTTAGACAGCATTGTTCGGCAACAATGCAGTAAGAAAGCCTGTGTTGACCTGGTGCCTTCGACGCTCGATCAACTTCAGCTTTCTTAAAGCATTGTTGCCAAATGCCGTTGTCTTGACTTTTTTTTATTTTTATTTTTATTTTTTTTTTATAGAAAGAAAAATGCCACGAAGTGAACAAACACTCATTTGTACCAACATTACATTACATAATCATGAAAATATACATTTCTAGCAATTGCAAGAATTAAAATTTACTCCACAATAAGTATTTTGCATAATTGGGTACATCTCCTTCCCAGTACCTTGTGGCCATCATTTAGTAGTTTTTCAATTCTATTTGTATACCCTTTTAAAACTTCTTCAACTAGTTAACCCTGAAGCACAAACTCCTCAACCCTAAATTAATCCCCATCAATTTTATTAAGCCGATAGTTCTTCATTTTTTGCTTAAGTTCATTAAACCCTTTGGTTATTTTTAATGTATTTGGTATATTATTGAAGTTTTAAACAGAAGTAAATTCAGTAGTCATTTTTCCGTATTTATTAGACCATGAAAGTAGGAATAAATGGTCTTTCCTAAGTTTAGATTTAGGTTTTTGATTCTGAAGTAGATTGGAAAAATATTTCATAATTGTTATCGTATAATTGCGTAGATTTTTTACATTAAGTATTTTATGTGTATTTCTTATTTCCTTCACGTTATTTTTTGAAACAATACTTTTAGTACTTTATTCTGTAATTTTTGTAATTAATTCAACAAGTTATTGCTAGCATTACAGTAAATTTCGCAGGCATACAGCAAATTTGCTTCAATCTACACTGTGTAAAATAGTTTTTTTATTTCTATCGTTTATTGCCTTTGTTATTTGATATAATTTAGGCATTAGTTTTTTTTTTATTTTTGTAATAATGTTGTCTACATGATCTTCATATTTCCATTTATTGTCAATCCACTATCCCAAGTATTTTACTTTTCTTTCTTTCTTTATGATTTTATATATTTTTTTTTTATTGTCAGCATATATTTTTATTTTTGCTTCCTGACCTAATTTCTTTGTGCCTGTAGAAATGTCCATATTTATTGTTTTGTCCTCATTGATAAAGACCTGGTTTCTCCAGCACCATTCTTGTATTTTTTCAAATTCCAGTTGAAGTGTACCCATAGTTTGTAAATAATTATCTCCGGAACAAAAAAAGACAAACATCATCTGCAAACAAAATAATATTTTCGGGTAATATTTCAATATCATTTATGTATAATAAGATGAGAATTGGTCCTAATATTGATCCTTGTGGCACACCATCATTATTTGGAATTTCCTTGCTTATGTCATTATCAACTTTGGTTACACATCTTCTATTTTCAAGATAATTTTTAATATTATTTATTTTGCCTCTTAGACCCATTGTTTTCATTTTTTCAATCAAAATATGTCTGTTTATCGAGACAAATGTTTTTTGAAGATCAATGAAAATTTAACCATTCTTGGATGCAAGTGATTCTTGGATGGCACAGCTAGTTCGCACGTAGCATCTTGGGAACAACTACCAAGGCAGGCAGGCGTCTGGGATTATCCTGTGATGTATGTATTATTTGATTATTTGTGTTTATGCAGGTTCAGTTAGCTTACGATCGGTTCAAAGATGGTGGAAATCTTTTACACTGGGTTTATATGTTGTGGCGATACGCTCTTGTCTCACATTCGCCCAACATTTCTTTACTTCCGGAAAAAGTTCGCGGACTTGCCGTCATGAATTCTAGGAAGTGTGTTATTCTGAGAGGAAGTTAAACCTTTTTAAGCAGCTGTGATGCGAGACCACAGTCACATGCACACTCCCATCTTGGAACAAGAAAACGAGGACGGCTGACATAAGAGTTGCAGCCACGGTTCTAGAATTTCCCAGAGAATGTCGGAAAGCGATGATGTCAGTAGCAAAATTACAACGGAGAAAAGTATTGCGACTAAGCGAAACTTGTTGCACTTTACTAACCAATGGTAAAAAATGAGCAAACCCACCTCCAATACAATGATTCCTTTTATGACCACGTTAATATTGGGACATGAACTGTTGGCGCGAAACACAGCGCCCACCTGAAAAGAAAAAGTGTAACGCTTAATGAAAAGAGTTAACGGAAATGTCAATTTGTTTAATCTCAAACAGTTACTCAAAGAGTTACTAAAAATTTAAACACGTGAAACACAATAGAAACTGACACTTATCTCTCAATGAGATTATTCTGATCTTCAAAATGAGCAAACTCAATGCGGCGTTTTAAATGCACAAAAGGGAAGCACGAGTCCGACATACTAATTAGCACTTTTTTTGTACACATCTATTAATATTTAGTTCGTAAACCGGCTTTTTTACACTTCATTCTAAATGGGTCTATTTGCTGAGAGGAAGTAGCATCACCTTTCGACCTGAGTGATAGCTCTATCTGGCAAGTCTGCTCAGAGGAAGTTACATCACCTTTCAACGTGAGTGGTTGATCTATCTGGCATGTCGGCTGAGAGGAAATTGCATCACCTTTCGACGTGCGTGATAAATCTATCTGGCATGTATGCTGACAGGAAGTTGCATTACCTTTCGACGTGAGTGATAGATCTATCTGGCATGTCTGCTGAGAGGAAGTTGCATAACCTTTCGACGTGAGTGATGGATCTATCTGGCAAGTCTGCTCAGAGGAAGTTGCATCACCTTTCGACGTGAGTGATGGATCTATCTGGCAAGTCTGCTGAGAGGAAATTGCATCACCTTTCGACGTGCGTGATAGATCTATGTGCCATGTCTGCTGACAGGAAGTTGCATTCACCTTTCAACGTGAGTGATAGATCTATCTGGCATGTCTGCTGAGAGGACGTTGCATCACCTTTCGACGTGAGTGATGGATCTATCTGGCATGTCTGTTGAGAGGAAGTTGCATCACCTTTCGACGTGAGTGATGGATCTATCTGGCATGTCTGTTGAGAGGAAGTTGCATCACTTTTCGACGTGAGTGATAGATCTATCTGGCATATCTGCTGAGAGGAAGTTGCATTACCTTTCGACGTGAGTGATAGATCTATCTAGCATTTCTGCCGAGAGGAAGTTGCATATCTTTCGATGTGAGTGATAGATATATCTGGCATGTTTGTGGAGAAGAAGTTGCATTACCTTTCGATGTGAATGATAGATCTGTCTGGCATGTCTGCTGAGAGGACGTTGTATCACTTTTCGACCTGAGTGATAGATCTAGCTGGCATGACTGCTGAGAGGAATTGCATCACCTTTCGACGTGAGTGATGGATCTATCTGGCATGTCTGCTGAAAGGAAATTGCATTACCTTTCGACGTGAGTGATAGATCTATCTGGCATGTCTGCTGAGAGGAAGTTGCATCACCTTTCGATGTGAGTGATACATCTATCTGGCATAAATCCATTAGGTCAGGGTAAATCGTAAATTTTAAATTCTATTCTAATCAATCAACCATTTAGGATGAAATTTAGTGGAAAAGTTTCGCCATTACTGCAAATTTGATCTGAAAAAAAATTCATTTTTTTTGCACCTGCCCCCTCCCACCCTTTATGAGGCAACTAAAGTGTTACGAGCCGATATCCTGTGAATGGCCAATGAGAGAATAATAATGTTAGAGATGGAATGATGGGTGTGATGGGGGATGTTTACACGAGAAAAAAAGGAATGATCTTGAACTGATATTTCAAGGTCATCATCGTGCTGTCTTCCAAACGAAATACGACACGGCAAACAAGCAAATTAGAAAGTTGGACGCAAGGAGACAATATGGCCAACGAGAACAATAAAAAAACAGATTCAAAATCAGATAATAGATAACATAGTTACGATAATGTTTAAAAAGCTAACTCGGAACACTGTAGTGAAGCCAACCGAGAAGTTAGATTCACGACTTTAAAGTTATCTTTTAAACATCATCATAACTATTTTATTTATTATTAGATTTTGAATCTGATTAATTTTTTGTTGGTCATATTGTCTCCTTGTTGCGTCCAACTTTCTAATTTACTTTTTTTACCGTATCGTATCTCGTTTGGAAGATAGCATGAGGATGACCTTGGCATATCAATTCAAGGTCATTCCTTTTTTTCTCGTGTAAACGTCCCCCATCGCACCCATCATTGCATTTCTATCATTATTATTCATTCTCTCATTAGCCATTTACAGGATATCGGCTCATAACACTTTAATTGCCTTACCCTGTATATGCACATTTTATAGTCTTTAATCATGTTAAGATATCTCCACCCCCCCCCCCACCGAAAAAAAAACACATGTGCCCTTTTTTTTAGGGTTTATGGTGCCTTGAAAAAAAATTTTCTCTGCCTAATCGCAACTTAACGTCATATTCCTAGTTTGGTTTCAGAACTACAGTACCCAGTTCAACCTCAACAAATTTCAAAGAGATAGCTGCATTAATTTTGGCACAAAGTTGACAAGCAGACGAGGATAAAGATTCCCCTTAAAAAACATTAGAAAACAAAAACTTTTTAGGGTTGACCCTGACCATAAGTTCTCTTTTGCGCTAAAGCTGTGGTGAAATCAACCCTCTCTTCCAATTGTTGTTGGCGTCTTTTACAATCCGACGAAAATCCGTCAGTCATGTCGAGTTGACTGACGGATTGACTTCAGCTCATTAGGACGCTCCGTTGAGTTTGTTGAGTTTGGACTGAAGTTTTAGAAGGTCTGAATGGCTGACGCAACAACAAATAACATACGTGACGTCAGATATGGAGCCAAATTGTCTCCAATATTCGTGGATTTTTCCAAGATTTTTTTTAAGGGTACGTATCGATAGGGAAAGCAGATTAGTAGAGGGTTTTGATTATTGGCAATGGTGCTGGAACCAAAATATTGGGTATCATATTGAATTATCAATTTTGTTTCCAATATTAATATTCAGCATTCAGCACACACACACGCGCGGATACATACCCGGTTCCAAAACGTTATGAAATACGCCATTAAATGCTCGGAATCCGTTTCAAAATTTTCAAATTTCTGGGCATTGATTTCGTCCAAAATGACCAGTGTTTGCAGAGCAATTTTTCTGGGTTTATCAGACGGTACCATATAAATTGGCTTCGTGCCGTCTGCATCACCACCTGAAAAAATAATAATATCAAATAATTGTTGGTTACTGTGCATCGTGTGCTTAAAACAGTTTGTTTGTAGGGGGGAAAAAAACAATAACATTCAAAGTGGCAACGTATACAGCCTAACGATATCGACCAAAGTATGTCGGGTATATTTTTTTCCAGCTTAAATCTTCGTCACGTTAGGCTGATAAAAAGATAATGTTCAACGTTGCTTGAAATGGGACAGTGGCGTAACCATGGGGAAGAGGTGGGGGAGTATTGCCCCTGCTCTTTTTGGAAAATTGCCCGTATTGAAGAAATAACGTACCATATTTTACTCTTCCGCACTGAAAAATGCTGGTCGCAGCGAGGAGAAAGGGAAAAGGAAGCTAGGAAGCACAAGAAAGGGGGAAAAATGATAAAAAAGTGAGTGATAAGCAAAAAAAAAAAGGTTCCTAGAAAAATAAAGCCTCAGCGTGCCCTTTTACTGATAGTTGCCCCTGCCCTCTCGGATATCTGTGCACGCTACTGGTTCGTTAGCCCCGAAACATTGTAGTATTGGAAACATTTACTTAAGTACATCAGTGCTTTTTGTAGCATAAAAATTTGTGATACAACTCGAGTGATTTTTCTTCGTGTAAAGTGATAATACATACTAAAATCTTCGAAATGTGTGTCTCTGTTTGTGGTCGATTTACGGGCGACGTAAAATACGTGTTTTAAAAGTTTTTGCCACTCCACTTCGTACTATCGTACGTTACTTATTTTGGGCTGGTAGTGTTTAATCGTTGCCCGCAACTTTTAACATTTACACCACCGAGAAAAATAGTTCTTTCGCAAGTTAGTAATATCAGTAATATCTGCTGTTATTTTATTAATTTTTATTTTTAATTTTAAGTTGTTTGACATGTTTTAAACCCTTCACCTGAAAACGGTTCGGACCTTGGAACCGAAACGTCGTGATTTCGTTGTTTCACCAGCACTTGATGGCTACTCTGTATGTGTTTTTAGTAATATCAGAGTCGGTAATATAATATCAAAGTTAGTAATACCACACACATCACTGGGTCACATGGTTAACCTGGGTCACCAGTTCGGGTGGAACACCGGCTCAACGCTTCAGCCACCCAGCCTTGAAAGTGATCCAGTCGCCAATACATCCTGTTTGATCCATTGACCCAAATGACCCGTAACCAAGTTGTTACACAGTTGCTGTTTTCGTTTAACTCGGAAAACGACTTTTTGCCTCATTCAGTATTTCTGCTGCAAGTTGAAGGGATATTTCTGTGGCAAATGTCATCTTACTGACCAAATGAAGCCGTGATATTCTCTTTTAATCATGTTGGTTGTTGTCAAAAAAAAATGTCTGTATTTGCTGGAAAGTTGGATTACTTTGATCAACTGGCTAACTTTGGGGTTACTAGGTCACGACAGATTCATACTCGCCTGTAATCGCCAATGATTTTTCAATGACTTTTTCCTGGAATTGTCCATAGAAATTCAGGGATCACAAGCGAGGAAATTAATAGACAACAGACAATTAAATACTAAGTTTGCAAGCAACAGGTTTAGTTGTCAAACGACAGAGCGAAATGCAGACTAAAGGCCATGCCACACCGCACCGCTTTGTCTGGCATGTCCGTCGTCCGATGCCTTAAACGTAGCCTGCGGGCACAACGCAGAGCCTCCGTTTCGTCTCCGAATCGTTTCGAAAAATTTCATTTTCCTCCGGTTGACGGACGGTTGGAGTTGTCCGTCAGCCAATCAAAATGCTTAGCGCCACACGTGTCTTTCTCTCGGCGCTGGAGACAAAGATGGCGGCTCCACACCCGCCCATCAAAAACTACCGAAAAAATTAAAAGAATAATTCTAAAATTAAGTGTACATAACTAGTAGCAATACAAGCATTCGCCCAAATTGGTTTTAGTGGCACGACTAACCCCAATTCGGTGCGTACCTACAGTTTTGCATTCGAACGATTACATTCCTTTTACTTGGGGGAGGTGGGAATAAAGGGACTCAGCAAGCGTTCTTGGCGGACAGGTGTGGCAGTGTTCTCCGTTTTTAAGCGTTGCTTTGCTGGAGACGGAGCCGGACAACGGAGACATTGTGGTGTGTACGGTCCTTAACTGACAACGCAATAGCTACAATTCGGTTTCGGTCTAGCAATTTTATTTTTTTTTTTCTAGAACAGTTCCAGGTTTTTAAAGAAACTAAATTACAAATCAAATAATAAGTGTGACCCGACTAAATACACTTCAACAGAAAATTCACTAAATCTAAATGGCTCTTAACTAAAGCTTACGTCTTTTAGGTTTCTGTCTCAATTTCTGTTTCGGTTTCGGAGTTGGAAGGCTTCTTTTCGTTAGTCCAAATTCTTTATGCATAATTGTAGACACCTTATTCTGGACCCCCCCAGATGAATCCTTTTCAAAGGTTATCTGGTGTGAGTTACATAAAACTCCTTCCTAAAAGTCAGAGGCACAACAAGGTTATTTTTTTTCTTGCGTCTTACTGTTTAATACAACTAAAAAAAAAACACATTTACATTGGTTCGATTCTTTGGTACGCTTACAGACTGTTACAATTGTTAGGGTACCTTTGTATACGCTGGCGTTAGAAGTAAAAGATACAATATATTAATTTGCTTTAAGCTTTTTAAAGTTCCAAACATCGTTGAACGCTCAAGTTTTGGAGTACTGAAGTATTTTGAAAATTAAACACATTCATTAAACAAACATCGTGCCAACATCAATTGTGACACCGTCAAAAGCGAAGCAGTTATGGTTAGTTTATGTATTACAGAGCAGTGACACGACGTAGTATTATTGTATATAACTCTATGCTGGAGCCTTAATGGGTTAGCTGCAAGGGGCACTGCAGAGAGAAATAGAAGGACGTCATACTGAAGCCGATGCTGTTAAGAGTGATTTCTTAGACCTGAAACGCGCGTGGAAAAAACAACGTTATTTTAAGCCTAAGCAATCCGCTCTTCCCTCCATTCCGCTCGTTGTTTTTCCCTCCATTTTTATGTAGTGCACCTTGTAGTTATGCCCTCCAAAACCCATACTGGTGCCATTCTGGTGCCAATATGGCGGCAAATGTCACTGCTGTATAGCTGGTTCAGATCGCCACGACAAACGAACGACAAAAGCAAGGAATGGCGACGACCAACAGCGCTGAAAAAAACTGCTGTCACACCAGCATGACCGACCAACGAACTTCCGACAACGGACCAATCTACGCTGCAGATTGAGTAGAACTTGCACGCTTACTTTACAAAACTGGGCTACGTGGCGACGTTGTGCATAGACGATCCATCATTCTGTGTTTCTATGTTTTATTTAAGAAATTAGAGCACCATTGAATATACGGGGTGTTTAAAAAAAAACACGTCGAATTTTTCTAAGTCCAACAACCATTCCCGTCGATGTCATCCTTACCCTTGACCTCAGTGAAGACATGAAAGTTATTCCTGACCTCAGGAAAGAAAGCTTTTATTTGCATTTCAAATAAGAACGCAAAAAGTAACAACACCCCCCCCCCGCCCGGGTGGGGGGGGGGGGGGCCCCGAGGGGACCAAAACAAACAATAAAAGCCCTTAATTAGATTTCAAGTAAAAAGAAAAAAAAAACATTTATTTTGGCCGTCGAGCAAAATAGCTAAAATAAAAGCTTTAACAGTATTTGGATTCTAAATAAAAAACGCAAAAGGAAAAAAACGCATGTGGCAACCCTGGTTGATGGGGGGAAGCCACTTGTACGGCGGCAGCACAACGTAGCTTCTGCGGCCTCTTATCCTTGATACCCTGTAGAAATCAAATCGCCCAATGTACGTAGTGGATCCACAACTATCCAGTATTCACATCTAATCACCACTCGCTGCACAAACGGCCTAGTAACGTTATCCGACAGGAGTTCCCAGTTTACAGTACTGTACTTGCTGTAATTGGCTGATTTTAATTACGGATTGGCGTACATTCAACCAGGCCAGGATAGTGCAACTCTGAAGGTTCTCATTACTGCTGCATTTGAGACATTCCTAAATGCAGGAATTCTTTCCATTCTTTCTTCATTCTTTTGCAGGAGAATATGCTTACGTGTGGAAAGGAGATGTGGTGAGTGTATCATTGCTGGAGGAAGACAGTTCGAGCCCCTTCGTTCGTGATTCAGTCACCTGGAACATCTTTCTTTGTCTCTAAACCTTAATGATGGACTTAATTCCCGTTATAACTGGTTTGAAACAAAATGTCAAAAGTCAGCCTTCTAGAGGTTAGCCTGTCTAGCCCAGCGATGGGTACAGGTTAGCCTGTACTCCCCCCCCCTCCTTCCCCAGGGTTCCACATTGGCTTTTTCTTTTGCTTTATTTTTATTTGAAATCTAGGAATTCCTCACAGAACTGAATGCATCGATCAGGATCATCTTTCGTTCCTTTTGCGAATTGTTATTTGAAATCCAAATACTGTAAATGCTTTTATTTTAGCTATTTTATTTGAAGGCCAAATAAATACGTATTTGTTTCTTTCTATTTGAAATAAAAAATAAATAAACGCTCATATTGTTTGTTTTGGTTCCCCTCCACCCCCATCAACCAGGGTTACCAAATATTTGTTTTTTCGTTTTGCGTTTTTGTTTGGAATCCAAATACTGTAAAGCCCTTTATTTTAGCTATTTTGCTTGATGGCGAAATAAATGTTTTTTTTTTCTTTTTACTTGAAATCTAATTGAGGGCTTTTATTGTTTGTTTTGGGTCCATCCCCCTCCCCCGCCAACCAGGGTTGTCTCATGCTTTTGTTACCTATTACGTTTTTATTTGAAATGCAAATAAAAGCTTTCTTCCCTGAAGTCAGGAATAACTTTCTTGATTTCTTTACTGAGGTCAGGGATAAGGGTTATAGCGATGGGAATGGTTGTTGGACTTAGATAAATTCGACGTGTACAGGTTTTTTGAAACACCCTGTAGCACAATTTCTTTTGCTGTTCTCGACAATTATCTCGTTGCAGAGACGATCGTGTAAGCAAAAACATTCGGAGTGTTCTCGGCCACCATCTTGCATTTCGCCGATCCTATCCGCAGCGGCTTGTCAGTCATTGGTGGGTCGGTGGGTGACGTCAGTCAGCTTACGCCAAAAATGAAATGTTGCATTTGCTACGATCGACAGCAAACAACCGAGAATGACTGCCTGAGGGGAAGGTTGTCATAGCGACTGTCGGTTGTAACCTGGTGGTGACCTGATGACCACCAGCTCACGTATCAGAGGTTCTGGGTTCCAGCCTGACCTCAGCTACCCTTACTAATTGTGGTAAGACAAGGGCCTTGTGTTGCCTCATGCTCATTTCGATCGTGGCATGTAAAAAATATTTCGAATTTCAGATTCGCAAAGAGTTTAAACTTCAACCAGGCATTTCTCTCTTCTGGTTACCGTCAACCCTAAACAGTCACGACTTTTTATAATATTTTTCAAGGGGCAAATGCTCGCCTACTTGCCAAGTTTGGCCCTAAACTAATCTCTTTGAAATTTTTTGAGGCTGAACAAGGTGTTGTAGTTATGAAACCAAACTAGGATCTTGATGCTAAGTTGATATTGGCAGAGAAAAAAAT
>JAHWFP010047241.1:248515-287320 GCA_023313725.1 Lithobius niger | reverse complement strand
AGGACAGCCATTTGAGAGCACTCGAATCAATCTCCATCCCCCTTCGCACCCCACTATAAACCAGCTTGTCCACCCACAAATACAAAGCTTCCTTGATAAAAAGGGAAAAATTAACAACGCCGCCACTAACAACACCAGCGACGCATACGTCACGTTCCATAGAGATCAGTGGTTGCGAGCGCTCATCTCAAGAAACAACGAAAATCATCCATTCCAATGTGAAAACAACCAAATAACTGTCGAAAGAAACGCCTTAAGAAGAAAGACGTCGTGTTTAATGTATTTCGAAAATTAGCACACCACGAAATATGAACCTGGTGATGAACTTCGAGATTGTGTATTTTTCCGTCAATTATGGCAAATGATAGTACTCAAAGTAAAAAACCACATAGTTGCCTAATTGATACTGAAGACAGAAATGTAGCCTAGTTTAAAAAAAAATCAGAAAATTCGAATTTAAATGTCCTGAAATTTGGTCCAACATGATGTCCTAATTTTATTTTATGTCGACTAAAACCACTGCAGTTAGGAGCACCCTGATGAAGATAAGAGGACAAAGAAATTGTATAATTTTTAGTCATCTGCCTAGATCGAAAATTCACGATCGTTTGTGAGTGTTGATTTTTGAGTGCCGTTAAGTGCCGTGTTGCTGTGCCTCACGTTTTCCGAATTCAAATATTATGGTTGGCTTTTTTAATGTATGCACACCATTAAAATGTTGAATTTTTTGGCCCCCCACCCCCCTTATTTTTTTTATCTGATTTAGGTCCATTATCTAAAAACGGACAAGTTCATGTTGTCGTGTTTACTTTGGCTGAACGGAAATTAAAATTGGAGAAATACTCATTACCAAAAGTTTTGTCACTCCACTTGGTCTTCACAGCTTCTAGTAGCTGCAGATTTTCGGTGGTATCAATTGTGGTAGTCGTTGGCCCACAATCTTCCACCTTCTTCAGGCTTCTGAGTAGTGTCGCTGGCATTTAACCTAGTTGGCTATATTGTGCTTTTCAAATTTCAGTGTCGTTGCTTCGTCTTGCATGTATCAGTCTGTTGCGGTGATGGTGCATGACGGCAGGGGTGCATAAAATTCTTACTGGACAAAATTTCCCGCAAAATTTTCCTACAGATTTTTCAAATTTCCGCAGCCTTTCACCATGTAAGCAAGCCATTTTTTAGTGAATTTCCACGGTTCGCTGAAATTTCCCGCGAACCTCGTTCTAGCGTTCTGGCGTATTCTGCACACCTGCATGACAGTACATGGTACACGAAGGGTCCCAACCAACTCCAGAACTGCAGTCTACCAAAGACGAACCAAATCCACTGTACCCCATCCCCAACACATAGGCGGCTGTATATGCCATCCCATGCAGAGATTGCCGAGCCATCTACATGGGGGAGACCCATAGATGAATTTACAAACGAGTTTCTGCGTACCAACAGACCGTGGAACAGAGAAACAAAAAGAAAAGTGATGTTGCCGTCCATCAGATGCACATGAACGACACAATATCTTGGGAAGGCACTCGGGTACTCATGAACTCTACCACCAAAATGACTCCTACCCCCGAGCACCTGAGTGCATTGCCATCCAACTATTTAGGCAGGCAAAAGATTGAGTGATGCCCAATTTGATTGCCAAATTCCACATGCTGGGAGAAACTCCATATGCCAACACAAGAGGGTAGAGAAAAGAGGGAGCCACCATCACCACAACAGACTGATACAGGCATGACGAACGTCGGCACTGAAATTTGAAAAGCACAAAATATGGCCAACTACGTTAAAAGCTAGTGACACTACTCAGAAGCCTAAAGAAGGGGGAATATTGTGGGCCAACAACTACCACAATTGATGCCACTGAAAATTTGCTGATACTCCAAACTGTCAACACCAAGTTCGCCGACGATATTAAGATTGGTGCAGAAAACGTGTTCCTCGGCCCATCTGTAGCGTTGGCAATGATCTGATACCTGGCAATTACCACTTTCGGTAAATAAATGTCTCTCGTTCCACACTGGAAATTTAAACGGCTGTTATAACTACTCCTTTAATAATATAAATCTCCCATCTGTTAAAGAAGTCAGGGATTTGGGCGTTTGGTTTACTAATGATTTGAAATCGTCTCTACATTAGCCGTAAGATCTGTGCACTGGCATTCAAGCGCTTGGCCATTATTAATAAATGCTTTACTTCGGGGAGTTTATCAAACAAAATTTGGGCATTTAAGGTATTTGTTCGCCCTATTCTGGAGTATGCATCATCTGTGTGTTCGCCTTATCTGGCAAAGGATATTGACTTGATTGAATCTGTACAATGTAAATTCACCAAAAAACTTCCTGGGCTGCGTGATTTACACTATCAGGGTAGACTTTCCAGGTGCGGCGTAGACTTACTTGAACTACGTAGGATCAGGTCCGATTTGATTTTAACTTATAAGATATTGCATGGTATTAATCCTGTTGATCTTCCATTCTTTGACGTCGCGCCAAGGACCCATTTCACTAGGGGGCACCAATGGAAACTCGTTATTCTGGGTTCCATTACGGACTGTAGAAAGAATTTTTTTTCACTATGCATCGCCAAAATTTGGAATGCCGTGAGCTCAGAAACCGTATGTGCAAACACCTTATCGGGTTTTTGCAGATCCCTGTAGCAGAATCGGAGCGACGCGCGACGCTACGTTGCAGTACGGCTGGCAGTGTTGCAGTACGATTTACCCTGCACTTTTTTTCTTTCTTAAAGTCTTCTTTTTGCGATAATTTCGCCAAAAATTGACCGATTTTGACGTCAAATACACCATTTTAACAGTTTTTTCGTGAGCTTTTGAATGGCGCTATTGTCATGTTGATAGGTTTGGTCGTTCTCAAGTTGTTTAGCAAAAACAACCTACAAAGGTCTAGGAAAAAAGTTCTCGCAAGAAACTTGTTCATGAACCCAAATGGGTGTAACTCAAAATTTTGCACAATGCAAAATTCCATCTTCACACCCTTCCTGCCACCCGCAAACACCTCCCACTTCCCGCAGACCGTTTTTAGTTTACAAAAAGCTTGTCGCAGATCGGCTGAAAATATTCTGCTTCTGGGTTGCAGATTACTCCTTAAGGAGCCTTTAAATGTGTTCCTTAAGCGACCAATATAGTATTTTAACTTTTTCTCGGATGCTTTTTGTATTATTATTATTATTATTTTAATTTTTATTATCATTACTAATATTGACAATTGGTTTTGGCCAAGTTTTACACTACGACTTACATTTATTTTATTTTATTATTTTTATTATTTTAAGATACATTGACAATGATACCTGGCTTTTCCCCTCATTTGTCCCTCACGTTTGGCGATGCCATCGGGGACCATTGTGTCCCTGGTAGGTCTACCCTTGGTGGTAAGGCATTCGTGACCCAAACCCAATACCATCTACCCTTCCTATGCAGTTGACCCATCATCATCGTTTTAAACTTTTAAACTCTTAAACTTTTGCAATTTAAAATTTTTAGTTTTAACATCGGATGGCAGTTAGTGACCACCAGGTTCTTGCCATGCCATTCCGGTTGCGTTTGCAACGAACCTACATTATTATTATTATTAAGTGGGGTAGGCTAGACAAAAACTTTTGGTAATGCATATTTCTCCAATTATAACTGATTTGTGTCCCCCACCCTTTATAAAAGTCTGCGGTTGTGCATGATCCCTGATATGGTGATGCTGTTATCTAGACCAGGACATCAGTCACGTCAACCTGATGGTGATACAGTGCCTTCCAAAACCATCAAGCCAGAAGTGTACACTGTGGCTCATTGTACTTGCTGTTTTGTGGCTGCATCAACCATCACTGCCTTCCAAGTGTACTATCAGAACTTGGCAAACTAAGCAGACCGTTCGGGACTCTAAATGATCGGGATCACATGGTAGTCCACCCTACAATTTTAGACTTTTGCTACCAAAACTGAACTTTGCATAGCAGCTTAGCGATGTAACCTCACGATGAAAGAAATGCATAACTATGTTAAAAAATTCTTTTTAAATAGGCCTAGCCCATTACAATTAAACAACTACGCTATTTAAAGTAATTTACCAGCTAGGAGCAAAAACAACAGCGCAGATCTAGCTTACAGTACCGTATGAGAAAAGTGAGTCACAAATGAAAAATTCCCAAGAGACGTTAGGCGTAGGCTAGTGTATTTTTATACCAGGTGTAGTCAATGAGGTAGATGCATTCGTGGGAATAAATAATCATAATTCAAAGCATCAGAATGTTTAGGAATAGAAAATAAAATTTACGTGTTGGACGAATACATGCTCTTGTTCTAGCTGAAACGTCAAGTATAAAGAAAACGCCCTTTTGCCTGCCTAGAAAAATAATAACTATACTACACGTCACAATTATGCTACGTTCTTTTTTTGGAACATTTGGAGCCCTGCCATTGCAAAGTGACGTCACTTTCACGTGTATCTGCCCACCAGGTGCTTGAACAGTTTATTGACTAACTATGGGTGGAATCATTCATTGCTCTGTAGAGTTTGTTCATGTTTTTTTTTGTGTATTAAAGGTAACCTATGAACATCCTGCAGAAGGAAGACTTTTAAGGCATTTAAGGCATTGCGGTTTTAAGGCATTGATGGGCAAAAAACAAAGTTGGGGGGGGGGGCAACTTTTTTGGCAGTCTTCCTAAAGTGTATAGGCTGATTGAAGTGTGCGTTACGCATGTCAGTATTAGATGATGTAATGTCAGACGGCGTAAAGTAGGGATCGGCCGATAATGAGTTATTACCAATTCGAAAGCGAGCGGATCCAAAACCGATAATTTTATTTCCATGTTAATGCAAACTTCAGTTTCTGGTTTTGCATGATTTCCAATTGCTGAGATTATCCTAAAATAAAAAAAGAGAGACAAGTTTAGCTTGTAAGCCTGGGATCTTTTCTGGCCACAATTACTATTCGGTTTAAAAACATTAGACCCAATGATATATTAAGAGTTTCAATGAAAACTCACATTTTAATTTTCTGTATGTAAACATTCTAAAACTGTTTCATTAATAATAAACACCTTTTTACACTTCTTTATACCAGAAAAAGGTAAAGTTGTTTGCTTAAGTGTGGTATTCTTAGAAATACATTTCAATCCGAAAAATGATTTTAGTTAGTTAAAATTCAAAGTTTTCAAGTTCTGTGCAACAATAATAGCATTTTTCCTACTTACGGCTTCATTTCACCTTCCAAGTCAGATTTTAAGTTGGTCGTAGTAAAACTTAAAGCGTCTGAAATTCTGAATCATCACGTGCAACATTTCATTACAAACGGAGCAAATGGATTTGCTTTTGTCACTAGGTTGTTGCTTTTGCTGCGCTTGGAGTCAGCTTTGCAGAGAAGACGGTTTTGTTTCTTGGATTAACAAATATCGGTATCGGCAGCCTTACAGTGGTAAGATACTGATGGCAAAAATTTGAAAAATCAAAGGTCGGCTGTTTTACTTTGTAGATACTCTTAATTAAATAAACTTCCTGCAAATCCATGATGCACAATTTTAACCTTCACTACCAATATTGTTCAAGCTTCCATCAAAACTTACGAATTTTTGACAACACTTGTACTGGTTCTCCTCAGGCCACAGTCTAAGAGACTTGCACCATATCTGCAACTACGTTAACCGCCTTTCGGCAGATAATGAAAACTGTATCTTTCGATAGGTTCCTTAAGCGTCCGTACTAGATTTTTACTACTGACCAGTTTTATTACCTTTTCGTTTTTACTTTATCTTTGGACCGGTGTTAGAGGCGCACCTGCCCTTCCGTCTTCCAGCCCATTTTAGGTTAAATGGATTATACTATTATTATACATTGTCCACACTCCAGTACTCCACTACTCCAACGAAATTTCTTACTGCAGAATTTCCCTCCCTTCCATTTCAATCAGCCCATTCTAGATTTCTCCACAGATCTCTAGTCTTCAATGAACTAACTAGGATGATTGAACACTCGTCCGACGGAAAAATTCCTCACTGAAGCAAAACCATTTTGCTAAAAAGAGGATTCGCAGCATTTCTAATCAACACGGAAACGAAGAGAGCTTGGAAGCGAGCAAAAGCGCAACAAAATAAAAACCAGCAAAGCTAGTGGGAAAAAAAACCAATAGAGATAGTGACGCAGGCTACTTACCTCAGTTAAGCGACAACATCCCCAAAATCCTCAGCCAGCAAGGTGTGGAATGCCGTCTTTGCTACCCTCCAAATCTGAAAAAAAAAAGTACTGACACTATTCCAGACACTTGAAAATGGTCAATACAGTGAAAATATCGAATTGTCACACTAACTCTGAAAAAGTACTGAACTATTCTGGAAAAGTTCCGGACATTATTCCCCCTCCCCCTCTTTCCCAGACCCAGACCTCCCCCAAAACCCAAATTCGCATCCCCTGTGCCCCCTCCAATTGACCTACCACCCATGGTATTCCACCCGCAGCAAAACTCGCCCATTAGTTCCTCCCCTGACCCCCCATAAAAACACCAGTTTGTGATTAGCTCCCTTGCCATAGTTGTGTACGCAGTGCCATACCAAGAATGCCACGCTGTTTATGCACCGGCCACTAGCCAGTTGGTGATTAAATTAGGCAGGTTGGCGATTAAAATATTTGTCCAGTAGCCAGTTTGGCCGGTGGATTGATGGGTGATAAATAGGGCTAAAACGAACTGGACGTATTTTTACTTCTTACTGGTAAATTTCATGATTTTTTTTGCCAGCTTTCCGATGGACTTAAT
The DNA here is from genome assembly GCA_023313725.1 of Lithobius niger. NCBI lineage: Eukaryota > Metazoa > Arthropoda > Chilopoda > Lithobiomorpha > Lithobiidae > Lithobius > Lithobius niger. The sequence goes on along the minus strand of JAHWFP010047241.1, from coordinate 280,567 downwards.
CCCAAGCTATAGCTTTTCATTTCAGAAGTTAGACGAAATGTTATGGATGGAGAGAATTTCTTTTGTTTCAAACAAGTTTTCAAAACATCTGTTCCTACAAGGCCAGTGAAAATACCACAATTTATAAGAAACTTGTGCTTTGACAAATTCATAGATCACCGGTTTTAGATTGAATGAGTTGTTTTAATAATTGTTTACTGGCTTCCAGTGACTATACCATGCGCCATGGCTGTTTGCTGTGACATGAATGTCACGTGACTGGGCTAGTCCAATCAGACGACCAAACAGCCGTTCTTCTCGTTCATCATTGGCTAACTCATGGTGACGTCACGGCAAACAGCCATTGCGCGTGGTATAGACACATAATTTTTAATTTGGCAACTAAAGTTTTTGCTCTACCATCCAATGGCGAGTTGAAAAAAATGTGAATATAAAATGTTGCCTATATGGTGCAACCTGACGGAGAGAAAAACGCAATAGAATAGCCCAAGACCATAAGAAAACTAATAACACACATTGGTATGGCAAAATACTTGTGTAATCCTTCATTCTAATTCCAGACAAGGAACCCATCTGAGAGTTTTAGAATCACTAGCCAATAGCCATTGAATGTTTCTGTCACTGTCGGGTTCCCCTCATGAATATTACTGGTTTGAAAATGTCACATGGTCTACTGTGAAAATTCATTTTAAAGTTGAAAAATCACCTTAAATCGACGCTTATTTTCACAATCACAGGAAAAACAACAAATTTCCGCAAATTTTCGATAGTCAGCAGTCCTGGAGGTGGAATGGCTCAGGCGACTATCATCTTCAGGCTCCACAACAACACAGATCACTACTTCGTAACGACCGTTCGTCTGAGGCAGCCTTCGGTGGTCTTGCCCTTTCACTCCTGGTTCAGACAGCGAGTTGGGTAATGCGTCTGCACTCAATTCTAATCGCCGTAGTTCTGCTCTTTTGTGCATCCACTCTTCCATCAATCCGGACGATGATCCTCGTCATGCCCATTTCAACAACAGTTTTCAAGAAAAAGAAGAATGCATCAGGAATTCCACTATCTGGACTCAAGACCGTTGAAGATGTCGTCCTAGACTGCTTCCTTTACAAGCCTTTCTCTTCCGATTGTGAACCAATCAAGAACAGAGGCTTGTCAACCGGATTTGGCTTTGTCCTACATGACCGCAATCTCAAACGTTGTGCCGTCTTAGGACAGTCAACCACCCTTCTGACCACACTTATGAGTAATGGAGGCTTACTACTTGGCAAGAGTGAACCATTAAGAATTGGACAAAGACCCTCCCGTGCTTCGACCTGGCCATGAAAACTAGTTCTTTTGACTTTTCTGCGACGGCTTCGCCAAGCCCAAACACTTCGAACCCTATCCACCATCTGAATTCTTACTGGCAAAGCAAAGATGAATTTTGGAACCGTCCTGCAAATTTCAAAGAAAGTAGAAGTACCTTCAACTGTTTTTAAAAACCTCGAAAAGTTCCTTCGTCTCGGCCTCCGTGCTGCCTCACCACCTGACGTGCTTAAAATGGCCATCAAAGCCTTCTGTGAAACACTTTCTTTAGAGTCCAGCCGCCGTGATGCCAAACGATTCTACTTCCTAATTAACCAACTTTTGAAGAAAGCATACTTAACCACCTTCCACTCGTTCAACTGGCTAACAAAGGCTCTTTTCAACTCCTCACTTCTCCCTCGTGACATCACCTTAAATTCCGCGTCAAATCTCAATGACTCCATAAGGAATGAGCTGCGAAACCAGCCACTGCATGAATCTGACACTCTCTTTCGTGGTCTCATTCCTAAGCTTGCATCACATCTGGATGTCTCACGGAAACCGAAACAACAATGTAAGGGATAAACTGGCCACAACAAAGGAACAATCAGCAACAACTGCCACGACGTTCAAGTTCAAGCCATCAAGTTCTTATTAGAGCCACCCCAACGACAACCGACAACTAAAAAACCTGTAGGGAAAGACAGTATTCTGGAAAGGAATGCTAAAATTTACAGGCAATGTATATTCCCTTTTAGGCAATAGAAATAAAATTCAATTTAAAGTCAAAACAAAAACCCAGTGGGCTAGCAATTTCCTGTTTTTACTGTCTTAAAATACTTAACTTCAGTAGAACCCGCCCATCCTACCCGCTTCGCAGAATCCGCTCTTAACTGTGTGTTACAATGGTTGAATGAAGTGAGAATTAGTTTAAGAAATCGTCCCCCCCCCTTTCCCCCACGTTATTCTCGCTTGTAAACAGTGATGGTGAGGTTTTAACCCCTAACGATGCAAGCAGTCTGCAATTAAAGCTAGCCGTGTTAGAATACAAGATACACTAAACTTGAAAGAAAAAAAAAGGTAGCTGCCCCGCCTGCACTTACCAGGAGTTTTAACCAATGCGCTACTAAGGCAGATATTGGCTGCAGGGTCCAGCCGAGCTTTGCAGCGCTTTAATCTTTTTCAATACAATAGTAACCTAAAGGCCACAAACGTATGCAAGAGGCCTATGTTTGCTTCGTTAAACCTTTACCTTGTGATTTATTCTTTGTTTGTTCCTTATTTCTAATAATGTGCATGCCAAGAGAGTAGCTTTCCGTACTTGTTTATGTTGTGGCCTGTGGGTCACCACTGAGAAAGATTGAACATCTGCTAAGCTCGGCTGGAATTTGCAGCCAGGATCCGTCCCAGTAGTGCAGTGGTTATGGCGCCCGGCTAGTCTTTGGAATTCCTGAGCTTGTGTCCTAGTTGAGGCATCTTTCTTTCTAAGATTAGTGTATCTTGTATTCTAACAAGGCCAGTCTTTAATGCAGACTGTTTGGTTCTTTAACCATTGGCCTTGTCATTTGTTCTTTATTTAATTCTCTGGACATATTTCCGATCAAATATCGCTCAATTTCACACTGTAGAATGTTCAAATACTTGCAAATTTTAGATAACTTTCAGCAATCTTCATCAGGCGATTCGAGGGTAGTTTCTTTCCTTGTTTACATGATTTCGTTCCACTTCACTGTCAGTTTGTTTTCACGAAGACAATTACACGCTCAAATTCAAAAACATCAAATCCTGAATCTGCGAATCTGCAAATTTTCGACAGGCTGCTGACTAAGGATGGAAAATTTAGTCAGTCTGTCTTCTTCAGGCCACCACAAGTAATAATTTACAAAATTTACATTATTTACAATGTCCCACGTGCATCTACTGTTGTGGAAAGTAGACGACGACCGCGACGCGACTCGTTGCCCTCCAGTTTGTTTTATGTTCGTATTCGAAACCGCCACAGAGCCAGCGCATTGACACATTGGGAGGACCGCGTCATACATTGCGCTGTAGGGTTACGCTGCTGGCGGTTACTGAGTACCGAAAAACCTCCAGGGAAACAGCATCGTTCGAGGAACTAATGCAAAAATTAACAAGTTATGTATTTTTCCAAGCAAAAAAAAAAATTTTTCTGTCGCAGCAGTCGACGACAACGGCAAGTCTAAACGCTTGTGTGAGGGTTCATTACGGGGGTGACCCAACCCAGCGTTTGCTGGTGTCAAACGGGGAGCGTGGCAGGTATGTATGGAATATTTTCCATAACCTGCAACGTGGTTACCAGGACGGTTAAGGGTCCTGAGGGACAGTCAGTAAAAATAACACTTTAAAATTTAGAAAACTACTGTATGAAGCTGGGATGCTTTGGTTTGGTTACTGGGACGCTTTTAAGTTGGTTACTAGGACGCCATGGAACGTTTTCCATGTATGGTGGTGGACAGCCTAACGATAATGAGATGAGGCACTAACATAACCCACGCTCTCCTCATCCAAAATTTCCTCGAGAACCTGTGCACTGATGCGGGGAAATCACTAGTCTGGGCAACTCCTTAGCAACAATTGGGTGCTCTTCCCCCCACTTCCCTTTGTTCCCTCCAATATACCACGTAGTAGCATCTGTTTTTGGAAAGTGTCCGGAGGAGGTCCAAAGTACCTTTCAAATGTCACTAACACTTCAGACAGGGTTCGTACACAGCCTTATATTTGAAAACTGAAAATTCAAGGCTTGAAAAACCTTCAAAAATTGGAATTTTTTGTGTTGTAGCATTGAATTTTGTGAGTGTCCTTTGTTTGGCGTGAGGGTAATGCCACAGTGCAAGTACTGTTTCACTTGCTGTTACGTGATGTATCCCTCCTCTGCTGGAATTAAAAGATAATTCTGAATGTCGTCTGTGCAAAGAGCCTTGAAGTTGGTTTTAAAGTTAGCCTTGAAAAAGTCTTGAAAATGGTTTCGTCTATAATGTACGAATCCTGTTCAGAATGGATCTCCAAAGAACGACTTGCCTGAAATTTAGCGAGTTGGGTATGTACACACAACGACATGGCTGCGATTAGACCCGTGTCCAAGTGTAAGTACGGTATCGGGTGTCGGAGCCACACAATCGCTGTCTACGGAACTGGGGAGGAGAGGGGGGAGGTTACCCAAAGGGGAAGCGCCATGAATTACTGAATTATCACTAAAGGATACAACCTGATCCGACACTGTCTCGTTGTCCGAAGCTCAAGCCACGGCAGCCTCTGCTGCTGCATACTTCTTCACTCATTGTTTGTATCATCTGTCAGAATAGCCAGGTTACTTCAAATCTGCGGATGTCATTGCAGCGGCGGCTACTCCTGTTGTGCTAGGTAGACGTTGTTAGTTGTGGTCTGTTGCGATTTCACCTCATCATACTTCTGGACTTATAAGTGACGGTTGTTTTGCGGTACTTTTAAATCGTAACATAGCATGACTAAAGCTTGGTTGTGTGTCCTTGCTTCCAATGCCTATGCTAGCAGTAATGTTTAATGTATAGGGCTCTCAGCCTTAAAACCGGATTGGATAGGATACCCGGAATCCAAACATCAAAAACTTCGTGGAAACACCATCGTTCAGCAGCGAACACTTAGCTTTTCTTGAAGTCCATACTTCAGGTCCCCCTCCCCCTTACCTCCAAAGGACCTCGGTCTTCTGAAAGGCATATCTCCGGAAATAATGGACAAACACGACCACAGTTTTCACAGCTTAATAGCCCTACATTCAAGCTTTATTTCTGCTAATACAGAACTCAAAATTCCGTCTGGTTTCTACAGCCATTTGAAAAACCATCCAAACTGAGCCGTAGCGCTCGCAACTTCCAGTCGCCGTATTTCCAAAACTCTGTACATGTGTATTTATTTCTTGTCATTCTTTTCAAGCAAAAAGCCTAAAAACACTAGCTTAGTTGTGTCAATAGGAGGGGCTGTCAGTCGGCACTTAACCTCACATAAATGTTGGATACACGCACTTAGAACGACATTTTTTATTTGTATTTGAATGATCACATATGTTATGAAAAATGTCCGACTTCCACAAGTTTATGATTATCTGCTTCTGCAAATAGTTTCAAATTTAATTAAATGTGTTATAGCATTCTTACTAAGCTAGATTATTTAACCTTTCATGTATATTAATTACCCCGTGAACACTACCAATGCCTAGAGATTTTTATTTTACGAATTTTAACGAACCACGTTTTTTTGTAAATATTCTGCTTTTATTCTCCATCCAAACTCCAATTTTGACCACATTCCCAATGCAAACCATCTAGCTTTCGTTCAATTAATAGTACCAAAAGCATCCTTCTATTAATTATCAATCAATCCAGTTTAATTTAAAGGCCTTTTCTCTTTGTTAATTGAGTAAAACTCAAACTGTACCTTCTCTACCAGGCCTATTATCCTTCAAACGGCTCCCATGCAATCTGTTTGTAAAACCGCCAGCTCCTCCCATTTTCCTTTGTTCTCCTAGCCCTCAGCCAATCAGGAGGTCACAGCTCTCCTCGACGTCCGCGCTTGGTCCTGCTGGAGCCGGCCTACTAGCATAAAAACACCAGCCCCTCTCAGTCCTTAGCATAGCTCACAGATCTCAAGCTAAAGGTGGTCACGCCGGTCGGGAGTGGAGATGTCACGGTCCGAAGGTTGCCATGCCGGGCAGTTGGTAGTGGTTCGTATGTAGACACACACTAGTGTGTCGCACCAAGTTAGGCAACAATCATCACAACAAACATCACATCAATTCAATTGTCGAGGTTGTAAACCATTGTAGCGCGGCGCCATAGCGCAAGTGTCTTATATCTTGAAGCATAGTTGGGCACATTTCAGGTACTTGGGGAAAAATAATAATGCGGTACAAAAGCTTAAATTGTGTTGAAATCAAGAGCAATAACCCACCTGACAAAAATTAACTCGTGTAGGAATGCCAGCTAAGCTGCTTTCAAAGCAAAATCTGACCCTCAATTAGCGTCGGCTTCCCTTGAATACCCCTAATATATAACATGAGTGTGAAAGCTTGGGCTTTATGCCCAACGCTGAAATCAAAGTTGTTTTTACATTTTTACAACGAAGTGAAAAGTTGCGATGTCACTTCCGGCTTAGCGGAGTTGCTTGAAAAGAGTTCATATTTTAATCTTAAGGCTGAATCTACATATTCTGTTCTGTGGAGAACGAAGGGAAATGTTCAAAGATATAGTAGCAGAAAACTGGATGCAAAAATGTCAATTTTTGAGTTGGGGGGAGAGGGGGGGGGGGGACTTTCCCCATTGGTGATGAAAGGCAAAGAAATAAAGTAATAAAGAGTGGCCTTCATTACATCATCTTCTGACACTTTTTTGCAGAATTCCTTTAATGGGATATTACAGAACTTACAGGGCCTACACCTGCGGCTGGTTGGGTGTGGGTCACCAGAGGGAAGTCTCCAGGCACACTTGGGGCACGAGCCAGCAATCGGCTTGGGCATTTTCTTAGGCGTAACGTTAGAGACGAAAACACGCGATGCAACGCGTCCCAAACGAATTGTGGCGTTTAATAGAGGGAGCCCAGGTGGCACACATGGTGGTAGCTCCACGATCTAGTGGGAGCATGATTGCGTGAACCTTAATCTCTTATAATTTTCATTAAGGGTTTTGGGACATATGGCATTTCCAAATGAAAAGCAAAAATACTGGTATTTTAGGATGGTAGTAAAATTCATATTTACCAAAGGTAACTCAACGACAGTACTTGTGCCATTTCGTGCTTAAGTAAATTACGCCTATTGGCTTTTCAAGTACCAAATATCGTGTATAAAATTTACAGTGGAGTCGTTCATTGAAAAATGAATGAAACTTTGACATCACTTTACTATAATTTCTTTGTTTGCCAAACATATTAACCTGATAATTTAGCATTACATTGTCCTGAATTAATGTCTCGCTGGAGTACAGCCGCCTGCTTGCATGTACCACTGCGCATGCGCAGCCCTCTATATAAGCGAGAACGTTGTTGGTCTCGGCATTCATTTTCCTCCGAGGTACCTATGCGTCACCTCGTCTCTCGTCTAGGAATTTGGATTTTTCTTTCGCACATCTCCTCACGATGGAAGCCGCCCTTTCGCTCTTCCCTCCGAACTCGGATGCTGTGGTATCTTCGGCTGCTGCTCCAACCGCCCGCGACGACCGCTGCACGACTGGCTTGGACCAGGATGTTCATGTCGTCAACGACGGAGATGATTCTCCCTTGCAAGACGGCCAACGCACTCCACCGCCCCCCGATCTTTCGGCCTTGGAAGAAGAGTTATGTCAGGCCAAAGCGCTGTTCCGAAACTCCAAACGGAAACTCCGGCAAGCCTCTTCCCAAGCGGGTCTTTCGGCCACCAATTCCCCGCTTAACCTCTCGTCTAGATCTTCACGCAGAGAACACAGTGTAACACGTAGCGAAGCCCACAACCTCGTTGACTCCGTTTTCTGCCACTACGCAGGGAAAACACCAATGCCACCTCCGTCATGTACCTCGTCCACATACCAGGCCAACACGCACAACTGGGTTGCGTCGACTGTGAGTCACGAAAGCCATAAACGCCTTTCGCACACCTCTGACTCCGTCGCCAAGAAGCACAAGCACTCTAACCCCCTTTCGGGCATTGCGGACACACAGAATCCCGCCGCAACCAACCACCAGACACATTCACTTCCCGGACGACAATACAGACGATCCGACCATCCCCTGGCATCTCTCCTCAAGACAGTGGAAGATACAGTCCCAGACTGCTTCTTATTCAAGCCATCCAAATCTGCTAACGCCCCAGTAATAAACAGAGGTCTCAAGACCGGCTTTGGATTCGCCCTACGGGACAAAGACGCCAAACCCTGCAGCCTTTTGGGCTAGTCTACGACCCTACTCACCTGCCTTCTACACAACGGTGGCTCCCTCCTGGGTAAAGGTGAACCCTTATTGCTCGACACTAATCCCTCAGCGCCCCGACCAGGCCGAGAATCAAGTTTCTTTCGCCCACATGGTGACGGCGCAACCAACCCCAAGAATTTCGACACCTACCGTGAATGTGAATTTCTTTGTAGTGAAGTCAAACTGGACTTCGGGACGGCGCTCACCATCCCTAAAAGAGTTGAAGTCCCCTATTTCGTCCTTTATGACAACAACAAGTGCTTACGCCTGAGCCTACGTGCAGCATCACAAGCCGACGTACTAAACACGGCAGTCAACGCCCTCTGTGAGAAAATTTCGGCCGATGCAAGCCCCGAAGAGATTAACAAGCCGTCTTCCCCCATCTCCCAACTTTTTCAAAAAGCAAGTTTTGCCACTTATCACTCTCTAAACTGGGCCACTCGAGCACTATTCAACAATACGCTGTTGTTAAGAGAAGCGGCCCTTAAATCTGCAAACAACCTCAATGAGTCAACTAGACATCGGCTACGCAACCAACCACTTCACGAGTCCGATACTCTCTTTCGAGGTCTCATCCCGACTCTTGCGCCTCATCGAGATATCTCACGCAAGCCCAAGCCATTTCGCTAAGAGAAAAGCTCCTTTCGCGCATCAAAGTCGATCAGGCACCAGAACACCCGTTCTTCTCCCGACGACTGGAACAAACCGACGCCTCCCGCAAGCACTTAACAAAGCGACAGCTCAGTCAACAAGAACCAGCCCTTTTGCGCAGAACGACAGCCCCGCTCCCGCTCCAACCAATGTTACATCCAGAAATGTGCCGCAACCCCCGACCGCCGCAACCGCTACTCCTCACCCGGTGGCCGTACCTCCCACCGCAAACGATGACTATCCTCGACTCTCCCGCTTCCCGGTCGGCGCGAGACTTCGACACTTTTACCCACCCTGGAAGACCCTTTCGCGCAACTCCGAAGTCCTTTCGGTTATCAAGGGAGGCTTTCGCCCGACCTTCCTCTCGAACCCACCGCTAGCCATCAGTTCTCCGTGGAATTGCACGCCCCCAGTTTCGGCCACCCTTTCTTCCGAAATTGTACAACTTCTGCAAAAACAAGCCATCATCAAATGCAAGAACCCAGGACCAGGCTTATACAACACCATCTTCACCCGCCCGAAAAAAACAGGGGGTCAAAGATTCATTTTCAACATGAAACCATTAAACAAATACATCGACAATCCCCACTTCAAAATGGAGACACTGGAATCAATCCGCCTTCAAACAGAACGATTGGACAATATCCATAGACCTGGAGGATGCATACCTGCACGTTCCACTTCACCCTTCCGCAATGAAATTCTTCCGTTTCATCTATGACGACCAAGTCTACGAATTCTACTGTCTACCTTTCGGTTTAAACGCAGCTCCAAGAATTTTCACCATGATACTAAAACCAATCCTGGCTCACTTTCACCAACAACAAATCAAAGCAAGCGCTTATCTCGACAACTGGGTTCTACACAACCAGGACCCCCACCGCCTCGAACAGGACAGAGACACCACAATCAATCTCTTAAACCAGCTGGGATTCGGCGTAAACCACTCCAAGTCACGCCTCACTCCACAACGGAATTCACGTTCCTAGGCACCTCATTCAATCTCTTATCATCCCAAATCACTCCATCGCTCGACAGAGTAGAAGACCTTCTACGACACATCCGCCATTTCCAAGACCAACAAACCCTCTCTCTCCGAGAACTAAACTCCCTCATCGGGAGATAGACTCAATGGCAAACCTCATTCCTTACGGACGCTGGATGGTAAGACCCTTTCACCACCACCGAATAGACAAGTGGTCAAACCCTCACCTCCAGATCAACAGTTCCCCTTCCACAAAGACTTTCCCCACGAAAGCCTCCTGTGGTGGACCGATGTCACAAACCTAACCAAGACAGTTCCACTCCACGAACCTCCCCCAACCACATCATCTTCACCGACGCCTCAAATTATGGCTGGGGAGCCCACTTAAACAACCTAGACTCGTCAGGAATCTGGTAGGAAAGCAAACTACAACACAACTACAACTTTCTCGAACTCCGAGTGATCCTACTAGCGCTACAACATTTCCTTCTGCTCATCAAAAATCAAGTAATCCAAGTTAAGCCGACAACACCACAGCCCTGGCTTACATAAGGAAAGAAGGCGGAACCAAGTCCAGACTGCTTCACAACTTAGTTCCGAAATTCTCAACCTTTGCATCACGAACAACATCACTCTGCTTCCCCTTCACATTCAAGGGAACAGGAACGTCATTGCAGATTCCCTCTCCCACCGCTCACCCCCTACAGGGGAATGGTGCCTCAAGAAGTCCATTTGCGAATATCTCTTCACAATATGGGGAACTCCAATGATCGACCTATTCGCCACGAAGCACAATGCCAGACTTCCCCATTACATCAGCCCGATTCCGGACGACCAAGCAATAGCGATCAACGCCCTGACATACCCATGGCACAACCTCTACGCATACCTATTTCCACCATTCAAACTCCTTCCACAAATACTTCTGAAAGTCGAAGAATATCAAAGCCTCTTCCTCTTAATTGCTCCCCTCTGGCCGTCGGAACCATGGTTCCCACACCTACTATCCCTTCTAGTCGACACTCCAAGAACCCTCCCTCTTCTTCCATATCTTCTGTCTCAACAAAAGGGCTCGAAACTTCACCCAAACCTTCCCAGTCTAAATCTTCACGTCTGGCTACTATCATCAAACTCCTCAAGAAGGCTGGAATTCATCAAGATGATGCCACCCGAATCGCTTCAGAAGTCACCAGAGACTCAACAAACAAAATGTATGACAGCCACTGGTCAAAATGGTTTCATTGGTGTTTCACAAGGAAAATTAATCCAATCAATCCCACTCTACCCGAACTCTTAAGATTCGTCGCCGACCTTTTCGACATCGACAAACTCAAGGGTTCAACAATCCTCGTCTATCGATCAGCCCTAAACTCAGTATTCAAGGCAGCAAACAAGACAAACCTCCTCGAGGACTACCACATTTCAGCCCTTCTCCGGTCCTTCGAAAATGACCGACCAACAACAAGAAGACTGGTCTCAGACTGGGACTTATCGATCGCCCTACAATCTCTAATGGAAACACCCTACGAACCAATGCAAGACAGCTCCCTTCATCTCCTAACCAGGAAACTGTCTTCCTCGTCACACTCACAGCTAGCGCCCGCTGCTCAGAAATCCAAGCCTTATCAGCAGACCCAGCCTACTGCATTTTTCGTCCAAATTTCTCGTCGGTAGCCCTTTACCCAAGAGCAGGATTTCGAGCCAAAAACCATCCGAACCACCAAAACCCATAACCTTCCCTGCCCTCTCAACCTTGACAGGTGATGAACTGGAACGCCTACTATGCCCCATTCGAGCACTTCGTTTTTACCTCACAAGAACTCAACACGACGACATCCGTAGAGGCAGAAACCAACTTTTCCTACCAGTAGACCTCCAAACAGGACAAACCTCAGCAGCCACGATCTCCCGCTGGATAAAGAAAACCATCGTCACTGCGTACGACAAAGCCAATCTAAGCAGGGAAAGAGCAACCGCACACGAGGTCAGAGCGATTTCGACATCATGGGCATTCCACAACGCCATCCCAATAGAGGAGATTCTACAAGCAGCTTCCTGGCGTCACTCAACGACATTCACCTCCCACTACCTGAGGAACATGTCAAGAGAAGAGATGGGACTACACCGGCTGGGACCAATCGTCGCAGCCAGAACTGTAGTCAAGCCCCCTTAAGCATTCAGAAAACGAAGTAGAAGCAAGCCATCCCAGATGGAAGCAAGTCACCCGTAGAAGGAAGCAAGCCATCCATAGAATGAAGCAAGACCCCTCATAAACAATGGTCCTTTTCAGAGCCACCAAACCCTACGAAAGAGATCCAACTTCCTGTTTCAACATTCTGTTCTGAATAAAGTGCACATTTTTACTTTAATAAAAATTTGGGGGAACGCCTGCTTTCATCCCGGGTCGCCCCGTCAGATCGGTGCCCGCCACCATACTTTGACGAGGTCTACTGATAATGCTAAATTATCAGGTTAATATGTTTGGCAAACAAATAAAGAACATTTTGCCGGCCCCCCAGCTAGGCCGCCTATAAATGGTTTCTTTTTTGCCTAAAATATACTTAACCTAAGCCCGCCCTACCTCCCCTCTCTAGTCACTGCCTGACAGATTGAGAGGAAAATAAATGCCAGAACCGGCCACGCTGTCGCTTTGTATAGATGAGGACTTTATTAGTCTATGAAAGTAGAACGTTAAAAGCATTTTGCATGTTACCTAATTCAAAACTGTTATAAATTGTTCTTAAAGGAATAGGAATAGGATTGGGATTCACTTCAACACAAAAACTGGGATTCGACACTAACACGACAGAAAGCACTGTGACGGTAAACAAAGCCAAGGACGTTGCCAGAAAAACATTGTTATCGTTCATACTTTGTTAAAATTTTGGCATAGCCAGACTTTCGGGGGAGGCTGGGGGGGGGGGGGGTCACTAGTAAAACAAGCGGCTACAGAGACTACCTAGTCGCAACCAGTCTTCCGTTATATACCCTAAAAGCAGTAACCATCAGAATTGCCGGTTAAAAATGTGTTAGGTTTTAGTGCTGGGCGGTATCGGTATTTTTACCGCGGTTATCGGTATTTTTTGAATACCGAAACCGTAATCGGTATTTGCATAATACCGAAATATCGTACATTTTTAGTGTCTAGCTGATTTTTTAATAACTTCGCCAATTTTTATCCGATTTGGACATTCCAATATACCATTCAAAGCGTTTTTTCACCAGCATTCCAACGGAGCTAAATTCAAATTGATAGCATAAACTGTTCAGAAGTTATAGGGGAAAAACCAATGACCAGTTTGCAAAATATTTACTCAGTCTTTAAAGTTGACTCAATCATTCAGGTAGAGTGAACAGTTATGTCTGTACAAAACAAAAACATCTATCCAAATGTTTTTTGTTTTTTTTTTGATTCGGTTAGGATCCGGATCTGATTCAGCCAATTTTGTAAATTATCTGGATTTGGTAAAAGTAGATTCAGTCGATTCCTAGATTTTATGCTTCGTTTTAAGAGGTGTCTATTCCGAGCGACGATTAAACTGTAACCCGATCTCCGAGACCGATTCCAATGAGAGTGGCGGAGTAGCAGCAGAGGTGCACTGATGTTGAAATCAGACATCGGAAAACAGCATGGTATGCCCTGTATCATTTAGTAGCAGTTTGGTGTAAGGGTATGCTTCAACTACCCAGGTAGGCGGATACCGATACCGGAATACCGAAAATACCGAATATTTTTTTCAGAATACCGATACCGTACCGTACCGAAAATTTCCGATACCGCCCAGCACTATTAGGTTTTAACCTTATTTTACATTTTAGGCGTAATTGGCAGCTTAGAGGCCTAATTTTTACCTCCAGCTTTAATATCGTAAGTAGCAGATAATGGAGACTTGGATTGTATAGTAAGCCTATTCATTCAAAACAAAACAAAACAAACAAACAAAACGAAACAAAACGCTGCACCTCCGGGCACACAGTTAGTGTTACAAAGTAACGTGCAACGTAGTCTATAGATCAGTGGTAGTATGGAATTCACGGGAGAGATACTGTTGTTGAAGCCAGTAGCATATAGGCTTAATGGATAATTTGGTTCGACGGTAAGCCTATTCATTCATGCAACAATGCAACGAGACTACTTTAAACGATGCTATAATTCTTTTGTTTTTACGGCTGTGCATTATCCTTAGGATTTCAATTCGATCAAGTGTTATTATTTAATTTTGTTACGTCGAAGAAGTCTATTAGCTATAAGGAAGTAATGATGTTTTAAAATTTGCCACGTTATTTAGCTAACTTTTGACGCTGAATCTAATGTTGTAAACCATGGTCGTCTCTATCGGGTACCGTTGCTAAGTTGAAAAAAGCGACGGACAAAGTCGTTGCAATAGTCTTCTGAGCCGGTATGGCTGTACAGAAGAGTAAAAAAAGCAATTAAAAAATGTTTCTAATTACGACTTTTTTTTTTTTTTTTTTTTTTCTTGTCACCTTGGCCCCCCACCCCCCCCCCCCCCCCCCCCCCACCACCAATCGTTTGTTGTAATGGGTAGGGAAAAGGTCATCTGGGGGCTGAAAAGGGGGCATATTTTTACAGTTTTTTTGGTAGTTTTATTACTCAGGAAAAGAAAAAAGCATTATCAGTGAAAACGGGGGGGGGGGGGGGGGGGTTGGAGGGCGAGCATGTGTCCCTAGTGCATCCATGTGGCTACACCCTTAAACAAACCATAACTGGTGACTGGCTAGCTAACCAGCAAGTGGCGACTGACAAAAATTATTAATATTGAAGTACTGATTAGATAACACTACTACCTGTCTTCTAAATCAACCAAAAATAATTTCTGAGCAACGGAGTTGTCCTCACTGCATTCAACCGTTTCACTATGGAGACAACCAAGGGTCTTTGCACTAACTGTTGCTTTTAATCGCTTTCCTTACCTGAAAATTCACTATAGATGAAGGAACGTGAAGTAACACATTCAGAAGTGATTTGACGTTTTTGAGATTTGAAGTGTTGCACTAGTGCTGAGTGAGATTTGTTTTCTAGTCAAAGCTAATTTATTTTCAGTAACGATTTGTGTGTGTCCTTTTTTTTCCAGAAATCGAAAGTAAGCCAGTCGTCTTCTCCATTTATTCGGGATGATGGACGAAGAACTGCATCGGGTGCTAATCTTTTTGATGGAGATGATGACCAAATTCCCTGGCTGGACCCACCAGGGAATGCTCAAGCAGGAGCTGTTCAATGCTCCTATGGAAGGCACCCTGCATCGAGTGCTTGGATCGTCCTCCATTGAAACTTTCACAGAGTTCCTTAAATGCTTTCCAAGCATATTCTGCATTAACAGTAATCAGTAAGTATTGTTTTTTTTTTCAAATAGTTTGACATGATGTACTTGTTAGACTTATAATATAGAGTAGGCTAGATACACGGAAAGGACACATTACCACAACGGTATTTTTTGTGTGCGGACATATGACGAAGGTGGTCTGATAAACCACCGAACATGTAAGAAGAACTCTGTTTTGTTGTTCTCCAGTTGTGGTAATGTGTCGCTTCCCGTGTACGACGTCTGAAAATTACAACTGTAGTCGCCGGTTGCCGGTATTTTCGAGAGTAGGCTAGGTAGGCTGGATTCGTTTTTTTTTTTTTGGCTTAACAGACCCCAGGGTTCCTCTAGTCTGTGGGTTGGGTGACCCTTTTTTATAAGGCAATCTTATATTTGAGTGTTTAATTCAACAGTCGTTGCACCAAATTTGAGGGCCTGTGCTGTGAGTGAGAGGATCTGTGTAACCTCAAATAGTTAAACTACCTCTCGCCATCCGAAAGACTTTCAACTTGTCACGAGTGATAGTACAGTAAAAGTAGATTAAATTTCGACTGTCATTGGAAGTACTTCCCGTGAAGCTGAATTTTGGTATAAATGTTCTGTGTGTCAAGAAAGTCCTGGACGATCAGAAAATGGTGCTGAATATCAGATTTCTCCATATTACAACAAAACTACATACATATTGGAATTCACCAAGGTGACTTTCCCATTCACGTACGATATTGAAGTTGACGTCATCTATCAACTGGTTACAATGGCCCTGGTTGATTTTTCAATTTTTTAGTTCTTAAATGTTTTAGGGGGAACTGCTGCACGCATCCGTAATCTACACTCCCCGATCCCCTCCCTACACTTACAAGTGAACACTGAGCAATCCAAAGCGCATGGATTATACAGGTTGTTTGTAAGGGAAGGTGGAAGGGAAAAAGCATAATGCCGACTGACTGGGCCACGAGAAGCCCAGAACACTTAAAAACTAACTATCTTCCCCATCAAGGCTTCCCCGACGGGGGGCGAGAGCCCCCCTGCCCCCCTGTGGCGCCACCCATGCAACAACCATCATCCCACCCAAGAAAACAGAAAACATCTCATTCTGAAAAAAGAACCTCAGGTCGGAAATACTTATCTAGACACACGCTAGTGCGTCGCCACAAGTAACAGTAGATCATCCCATTGTAGACATCCGATTGTTAAAAATTGATTGTTAATGATAAAAAGGCGGCTCACTAGCAGACATGTGTCTGTTAACTGTAAGCAACTAAAAGCATTTTTTGGCATGTTGAGGATAAATCCCAATGCGACAGAAATGTTTCAAATTGTGGAAAATTTAAGGGGAAGGGTCAGAGATTAATAAAAAACTAAAATTTAAAGTATGAGTGTCCACCAATCATAGAGAAAAGATGCGTCAATAACGTTGTTTTTATGTTACTGTCTAGCTAGCTAGCTGGCTAATAAGATTTTTCCCATGTTAAATCCCATAGACTTTTTGCTCATGGCTAGCGTAAAATTGCGAAGGCCTACGTACCTGAATTTTTGCACACGGATGCTTGGTGATCTGAGGATGGTCCTTTTGTTGGTTTGGGGGTTGTAGGGGTCAGGACAAATGTGTGGGAGGGTTTTGAAATTTGCCACCGGCGAATTTAAATTTCGTTTCTTTTCCAAGTTGCAATCAAAGATTTTAAGCAACAGTGGCTTGAACAATCAAGACTGGTCCTTAGATTTATTGTAAAAGCCTGGACGAACTAAAAACTGAACTGTAACGAAGGACAAAATAAAGAAACATTAACGTTGCCGTGGATTGCGTAAGAATAAAGGGATGCACGTTAGATGATGGTTACGCAACAATACGAGCATACACGAGCTAATGGGTTTTTTGTTAATAACCCAAAAAAAAATGCTTCGCGTTCTGCTGTTTTAGTAACAGCGACCTTCGGGGGTTTCTGCATGACTAAATGTGAACGAAATCTTGAAAAATTAAGGGGAAGTTGCAGGGATAAACAAAACAACTGAAAGGGATACGCTGATTGAGTGAGCGAAGCGAACGAAATCAGCGTTGTTAGTCAGTGTGTGCAAAAATGGGATTGAAGCATCTTAAACAGACGGTGTAACCTTATGTACGTTCACAGTCCTATGAAAGTTGTGATATCCACCCAAAACCAAAACTGGTAGAAAAACCCGCCAAGTTTCCAAAAACGGTCGGCCTTTGAAGGTAGTGATATCATTCAGTGATATCATTCCACCAGGGAAAGGCCGCCAAGGTTAATCCTATTAGCCAAATTAATCGCACCGAATAATACTTTGGACGTTAAATGAAAACTTGAAGATTGCTACCGCTAGTAGCAATCTTCTAGTTTTCATTTAACTTTCGAACTATTAATATGTGCGATTAACTTGGCTAATAGGATTAACCTTGGCGGCCTTTCCCTGGTGGAATGATATCACTACCTTCAAAGGCCGACCGTTTTTGGAAACTTGGCGGGTTTTTCTACCAGTTTTGGTTTTGGGTGGATATTTATAAAACAATGTAAATGAATGAAAATAATTAATAATATTTTGGCACAGCTTGGGTAAAAAAAAATTTGCCCTTAACTACGTTGATCCCAGTCTAGACCCCAAGGCAATCGGGCGACCCTCCTCCCCCTCCCCCTCCACCTTACCAGATGCCAGATGAAAAGTATAACTTAAAAATGTCACATCGCTTACTTTGAAAATTTCAAGTCCATGTTTACGTTTTGTACGCTTAGATTTCAAAGTAAAGGTTATTTACCATTACAATATCCTTGCAAATTTTCAACAGTCTGGTATTTCTGGATTTGGAGAGGCTCAGAACGACTGTCTTCATCAGGCTACCACATCGCCGCTTTCTTCATCGTGATCGTTCGTCTGCTTTCGTTCGTCTGCTGCTATCGTTAAACAAAAAGTATAACTGTAGTACAGACTAACAAACCTCTCCTGTCTCTGTGTGTAACTGTTGGCAGAGTTGAGGGGGACAGGAAGAAGTCTCTCATTTGGTAGTTTTCTTTGTTTGGAGGGGGGGAGTGAGTGGGTTGGTTAGGATGAGCGATCCTGTATATTGCATTTGTTATTCAAACATAATTTGTGTTAGCTTTTAAGTTAAGTAAAAAAGTGCGCGATTCAAGACGAGTTACATTAATGACCAGCCAATTTCTAATTTTCTCTACAGCTAAATTATCTTAACAGACGAAAGACAAAGCTCTATATTGTTTATTTTTCTGTCGAAAGTGATCGTAGAATGAATTTAGAATTCTGCCTTTATTATGTACAGGGCCAGATTAAGGCCTCAAGGATGCTTCACGGTTACGGGAAAAATAAAATAAGGGACTGTTTTAAATATAGGCTAAAAAAAATGTACTTTTACTGTTTCTTACCCCCAAAAAATTGTTGTTAAAAAAAAGGAAAGTTTCTTGTTTGCCAAAACATATTACCCTGATGATTTTTGCATTACATTGTCCTCAATGGAATGTCTCCTGGAGGTTTTTTCGGTTGCGTGTAGCCGCCTGCTTGCATGTTCCCACTGTGCATGCGTGACGCAGTCCTCCTCAATATAACCCGGAGCATGGCCCGTTCCGGCATTCATTTTCCTCCAGAGGTTATTTCGTTCACCTCGTTCGTCGGATTCTGGATTCGCCTTTCGCGACTTCTCGCCTTTCGCGACTTCTTTATGGCATCTTCCGAAGACGTCGCCGCCCATGACGACCTCGCGGCCATTGCTCTGACTTAGGATGCTGCGCTCCCGCCTGTTCCTCACGACCACCGGCCGACCGGCCTCGACCGTGATAGCCTTGTCGTGAATGATGATGTCGACTCGCCACTTCAAGAAGGCCAACGCACTCCTCCTCCACTTGTGCTCTCGGCTTCCTTAGAAGAAGACCTTCGGCAAGCCAAGGCGCTCTTCCGGGAAGTGGATCGGAAACTCCGTAACGCTACATCTCAACGGGGTTTGTCCAGCACAAACTCTCCCCTTGACCTGTCATCGAAATCATCTCGTCATGACTACAGTGTTATTTGCAACGAAGCCCACAACCTAGTTGACTCGGTATTTCGCCAGTATGCAAGATTAGCCCCCATGCCTTCGCCTTCTTGCACTTCATCTGCACGACGTGCCGATAATCGGGAATGAGTTGCCTCAACGACAAGTCGTGACAGCCACAAACGCCTCTCGCCCGCCCCTCCTCAGGGAACTAAGCAACGCAGATTCTCCACACCGCCGATTGTTACGACACCTGCCGCACCTGCCAAACACATCCAGTTTACGGACAACAACAAATGCCGTCCTTCTCGTCAGCTGGGGCGACCACTAGGTACCGATAACGGAATGCCTATGTCGTCCCTTCGCGACATCTTCTTTTCCGTCGTTCTCCTCACGCCCTTGGATCCTTTTTGTCATCGCCTGATGCTTTTCCTCGCCGCAATTCCACGTCGACCGCTGGACTACCGGTTTACCGGGGCGCTCATGTCGTGAATGACGATACCTCTTCTCTCTCACGCACCCTGACGTTCAAAGTTATTCTGCAAGAACCAACAACCTTCACGACACTAGAAAACATCGCAGGCCATGGCACCCTTTCAGTCATGCCCCAACTCCTGATACTGCTTCCCTCGCTTAATGGTAAAATGCTAAATCCCGAACGGTTTCGCTCTAGGACCGATGGTTCCCGAGTTACGGTCGGTCGAGTCAAAACATGGGTGTGGGCCAACTTCCCAAAAATGTTGGTACCCGAATTCTGGGGAGGCCCACGCGTAGGGTACAGCCCGGGAAAGCCAAATCCCGAGCGGTTTCGCTCTGGGACTGACGGTTCCCGAGTTATCTGGGTGGGCCAACTTGCCAAAAATGACGGTACCCAATTTCGATTAGGTTCACGCGTAGGGCACAGCACGGGAAAGCCAGTCCCGAACAGTTTCGCTCTAAGACCGACAGTTCTCGAGTTATCGGGGTGGGCCAACTTGCCAAAATTCGAGTACCCGATTTCTGGGGTGGGTCACGCGTAGGGTATAGTCGTGGGATGCTAAATCCCGAACAGTTTCGCTCTACGACCAGCGGTTCCCGAGTTATTGGGGTGGGCCAACTCCCAAAATTCAAGTAACCCGGTGGGGTTCTTGAAAGGGTGCCCAAATTTCGATCCGTTTTGTTCTAGGACCAACGGTTACCGAGTTATGGGCATTTTAAAATAATGTCCGTCTTAGGAAAATGGCTTCATTTCCGGTTCCACTCTTCAAAATGGAGGCACTTCCGGTTCCACTTCCTGCAGGACGTGACGTCATTCAAAATTGTGGCACTTCCGGTTCTGCTTCCGGTTCTCATGGGGGCAACCGTCGTGGAAAATGGCGGCACTTCTGGTTTGCATGGGGGCGGCCATCTTGTCTGTCCTGTGTCTATCTGTCTCTGGTTGAATCCCCCACTATCATACTCCTCACAACGTCTGTTCCTGCTGATCGCTCCAAATTGGCCTAAGTCTCAAAATAGACACTCCTAGAAGCCTTCCACCAGTCGAGGATCTATTATAACGACGGAAGGGAACCAAGTTCTACCCAACCACCAGCGCACTACACCTTCAAGGGTGGCTACTATCGCCGAACTCGACAAAAAGTAGGGATGCACCGAATACAAAATTTGCCGAATACCGAATATACAACCGAATACTAAAGTTGCCGAATACCGAATATACAACCGAATAGTTAAACTGCCGAATACTGAATATACAACCGAATAGTTAAACTGCCGAATACCGAATTATTCGGTTCTGTGCCGAATAGGCCGAATACTTGACCGAATACCTGTAATTTAAACATATTTGATCATTTTTCCTTCTTTTAGAAATGTCAGAAGACAATTCCTCACAAACCAAAAACTAAATGCTTCGCTAAACGTTCTTACATTCACACAATTACATAAATTTATACTAAAAAATATTCGGCCGAATACCAACAAATCTTAACACTATTCGGCCGAATACCGAATATTACTATTCGGCCAAAACCAGTATTCGGCCGAATACCGAATATCACTATTCGGCCAAAATCAGTATTCGGCCGAATACCGAATAGCACTATTCGGCCAAGATCAGTATTCGGCCGAATACCGAATACTTGAATTTTTGGCCGAATACCGAATAATTACCGAATATTCGGTGCATCCCTAACAAAAAGGCAGAAATTCATGAAGAATAAGTATTGCATATTGACAGCAAAGCCATCAGTGAGTCAACCAAAGCCCATCAAAATGCCAGCCTGATCCAAGATCACAGGCAACGAACCTGAACGCCTCTACACCTGGAACGAGCACTGTTCAACTGCATTGCCAGAATCAACAACAACGAGTTTTGCAAAGGCAGAAACCAATTGTTTCTAGTTGCCTTGAAAATATCCATTGCCTTTTTTATAGCATTCTCCTTCTCAAAATGCTGTTCAATCTAGAGAAATTAAATTGAAGATGTCCTTCTGGTACGCTACCTACTGCGCGCAGCCTCCTTCATGTAGCAGAGCGGTATGCTCACCTTTTCTTCTCTAGCCACCGTGCTGTCCGCTTCGTTCCCGCTGCGTTCCTCATTCTACGTTTTGCATTCCTCGGTAACGCCGTTCCTATGCCACGTGCGAAAGGAACGCCGAAGGACAGTTCATCGTCCCGTACTCCACGTTCCGCGTCCCCTCAGGCTTTGCCAGTTGCGGACAATGTTGAAATTCTTGAACTGACAACGGAACAGGATTCGTTGGAACAAGCACTTCCACCTCCGAATCCCTTTCTTTCCGAGCCGTCCCTGCCAGTACCCTGCGACACTGCAGCCACATCCCCAATTCCCTGTAGCCAGCCTCTGCCGTTACGGGACCTGCGTTCCCTTTCCGAGGAGATCTCTCGAACAAAGGAACGGTATGCTTGCCTTAAACTCCAACTCAAAGCCCGGAAAGTTGCTGCCAAACTGGCCTCCTCCTTAGGACCGGAACTCAACTCCTCTGGACTTGTCTTCACATTCATCCCAACCTTTGGTAACCGGACGTTCCGCCACTCAGCGGACCGATGATCCACACACCTCATCTCAAGTGCATACTCTTATGGACTCTTCCCTCCAAACTTTTAAACGGAAGGCACCAGTCTCCGCCTATACTTCGTCTTGGCTTGCTTCCATCCTTAAGCGTCACCGTCCGTATATGGAGGACGCTGGTCCCTCTACCGTTCCGGATAACCCGCCTCCACGTTCCGTTTCGCCAGCTCCTGTGCCGACTCCACCCGTTTCTCCTACGGACGACTGACCCGTCCCTTTCAAATCATCCTGGCCCTCCGTTCCAGGGGGATCCTGATCCCTCGGAGATCTCGCTTCCTGAACTGTTAAAGACTGTTGAGGGGATCATTCCGGACTGCTTCCTATGCAAGCCTTCCTCTACCTCTCACCCAGTCTCCAAGAACTGTGGCTTTGCGACTCGTTTTGGCTTTGGCCTGTGTGACCAACTCCCACACCAGCCTTCGTTGTTGGGACAGTCAACAACACTTCTCACCACATTACTCAGGACCGGCGGCATCCTCCTCGGTAATGGAACGCCTCTCGAATTAGATAAAGATCCACCTCCTCCTCGTCCGGGCCGTGAAAGTTACTTCTACCGTCCCTTCGGAGAAGGAACGGCCAATCCAAGAAACTTTGACACTTATCCTCAGTCGGAATTTCTCACCGCTGATACCAAACTGGATTTTGGCTCCTCCCTCTATCTTCCTCGAAGAGCTGCGATTCCTGTTTTCGTCCTACATGACAACGACCGCATCCTCCGCCTTGGACTTCGTGCTCCATCCCAGGCGGACGTCCTCAACACTGCCGCTAACGCACTGTGTGAAAGACTACACAGATCCTCCTGAGGACACCCGCCAACTGGCATTCCTCATCAATCAAGTTTTTAGGAAGAGTTGCTTTGTTACCTACCATGCCATGAATTGGTTCACGTGCACGCTCTTCAACTCCACGCTCCTCTTACGAGAAATAGCTCTGAACACTGCTCCTAACCGCCACGATTCAACTTGCCATCTTCTCCGGAATCAGCCCATCCACGAATCAGAATCCCTATTCCGCGGATTGATTCCAGGCCCCTCACCTTGACATCTTCCGTAAGCCTCGTTACAACAAGAATCGCCAGAATCGACGTTCACGTTCCGTCCCGTCCTCCAAACCTGACCAACCTAAGGAAGATTGGAAGGTCACAAAGACATCAGGCCCTGCTCCGCCTTCAGTGCCATGTTCCGCATCGCCCTTTCCATCCCATTCCCAGGGACGAGGACATGGTCGTTCCCTGGGCCGTCCCTCCACTCCTGACAAACGACAGCGTTCCTCCTTTCGTTCCTGCAACAGGGGACGTGACAATTACTGACATTCCACCTCCCCCACAAGAAGTAGGGGGACGTCTTCGGTTCCATGTCAAACCTTGGCAGAAGGTAACCTCCGATCCAGTGATTCTTTAAATTATTTTAAATGGCTTCAAGCCAAAGTTTTTACAGAAGCACCCTGTGCAAGACCCACCTTGGGAACCGGAAGCACCAGCCCCCATCCGCTCCGAACGGAAATAACTTCCCTCCTTCAAAAACAGGCAATTAGTGTTGTGTTACCCCCGTTCATCCCAGGCTTTTACAGCAGCATCTTTCTATGCAGCAAGAAATCAGGCGGAATGCGCCTCATTTTCAACTTGAAACCACTGAATCAATTCATCCTTAATCCACATTTTCAAATGGAAACAGTTTCTTCCATCCGGAGACTCATTACAACCCAACGATTGGACAGTGTCACTAGATCTTGCAGACGCTTACCTTCACATTCCGCTTCATGCATCTGTCCGCCAACTATTCCGTTTTCTGCTAGACGGAACGGTGTTCGAGTTCCTCTCCCTTCCATCCGCCCCACGCATCTTCACCATGGTCTTACGTCTCGTCCTCGCCTTTCTCCACCAGCAAGGTATCCGCCTTCCTAGACGACTGTCTTCTGCCCTATCCCAACCAGTCAACACTCTCCAACAATCTACACAACGTCGTGTCTCTTTTTAATCACCTGGGTCTGGGCATAAACCTTTCGAAATCTCGTCTCCAGCCCGCTGAATCTTTCGTGTTCCTAGGGGTATTCTTCGACTTCAAACCCTCAACAGTCATGCCATCTCCGAAACACGTCGAAAATCACCTACGTTCTGCCAGCACCTTCCTACACATGCCTCTCTATACTTTCCGAGATCTTGCCTCCATTATCGGAATCATCGACTCCTTCGCAGACCACGTTCCTTGCGGCAGGTGGATAGCACGGCCGTTGCATCATTACCGTCCACTCACTGGGGCAATCCCCAGCTGGTTTTATCTCTGTCGTCCCAACCTCTCGGTCCCTCCTTCTCCACTGACACCTTCAGGTGGTAAACTGACGTCCTCAACCTAACAGCTACAGTTCCTCTTCACGAACCACTCCCTCAGGTCTTTCTTTTCACGGACGCATCCCAATCAGGTTGGGGATCCCACATCGACAACCTAACCATCTCCGGCTAATGTCCAACTGGGACGACGTTCCACATCAGTCACCTGGAACTATTGGCAGTCTTCCTCGGCCTTCAACATTTCCGGGACATGTGGCAGGACATACATTACAAGTCCACATAGACAACCACTGCTGTTGCTTATCTTCGGAAGGGAGGCGGAACGCACTCCCTGTCCCTCCATCAAGTCACCTCTCAGATTTTTCAACTGTGCATCCAACTTCGTGTCTGCCATCTACCACTCCTCATTGTGGGGTCATTGAACGTGACTGCCGATTCCCTCTCTCATCGGGAGTCACCCACCAGCGAATGGATGATACATTCGACCATTTGCTCCGTCCTGATCCGTCTCTGGGATCACCCAATGGTTGACCTCTTCGCCACGAGGTAAAATGTCAGACTTCCCCTATTCGTCAGCCCCTTCCCGGTTCCTCGTGCTTGGGCAGTGGACACATTAACCTTGAATTGGGATCACCTCTACGCATATGCCTTCCCCCGCCCCCACCCCCCTCGTCTCCTCCTTCTTGTCCTACGCAAAATCGCCAACTCACACGGACGATTCCTCGTAATGGCACCGAATTGGCCTGTAGCAGCTTGGTTCCCATTACTACTCAGCTCTCCTCATCGACTCTCCTTGTTGCCTACCGAGCTGTCCGGACCTCTTGTCCCAACACAGAGGAGCGGTCCTCCACCCGAACCACCAGGCATTACGACTTCACGGGTGCTACTATCATCCAGCTCCTCCGAGTATCTGGCATTCTTGAGGATGAAGCCACTCGCATTGCATCACGAGCCGTCCGATCCTCTACCAACAAGATTTACGACAGTCACTAGAAACGATGACTTCATTGGTGTGTCACGGAACAGGTTAATCCAGTCTGTCCCCCTTTGCACGACCTTCTCCGGTTCCTCACAACTCTATTCAACAGTGGACTCAGGGGCTCCACAATCTTAGCATACCGTCCGCCCTGAATGCTGTCTTCAAAGCGGCTGGTAACAAAGACCTCCTCACGGATTACAGAATTTCATCCTAATCCATTCCTTCCACCTGGACTGACCACGCAATACACGGCAATTTCCCAATTGGGACTGTCCATTGTCCTTACACCCACCCTACGAACCCATGAGCTCATCTAGACTCAGCCACCTTACAAGGAAGACAGTGTTCCTGGTGGCTCTAGCCGCCTGCCTCTGATGTAGCGAATTACCGGATCTGTCTGCCACAGAAGAAGATTGCTTCTTTATGTCTGATTACACTGGTGTAACGCTGACTCCAAGAACATTGTTCCGTACTAAGACTCAGAAACCCGACGAACGAACTCGTCCCTTCATCATTCCTTCCCTATCAACTATCCTAGGTGATGAAGAGGAACGGGCTCTCTGCCCAGTCCAGGCTATTCGTTTCTGTCTAAAGGCCTCCAAACCTATAAGACGAGGACGCTCTCAGTTATTTCTCCCTTTTAGTAACAAAGTCGGCACGACTTAGCACGCATAATTGCCACTTGGCTTAAGAGTGTTATCGTACAGGCCTACAAAACACTCGACATCAACTGCGTTTCTGAAGGCATCAGAGTAACGGCCCATGAACTTCGTGCAATCTCCACGTCCTGGGCTCATTACAGCACTATTCCCACCACTGACATAATAGAAGCTGCCTCCTGGAGACATCCCACAGTCTTCACGTCCCACTATCTCCGAGATATGTCGTTAGTCGTTAGTATGTCGTTAGTAGTTACCATCACACAACGGATTGGAGACACTATCATAAGTGCATATGAAGATCAAAATATTAATTGCGCTGATAACAACATCAGAGTGATGGCACATGAATTGAGAGCAACTCTATGTCATGGGATTACCACAACTTCATCTCAGTTCTAGACATCCTGACAGCAGCATCACGGCGAATCACTCCCGTCTTCACATCACACGACCGTCTGGGCCACATTATAGCAGCCATATGTGTCATCCAAGTCCCCCCCCCCCAGCTTTCAGAAACAGAAGCAAGTCTACCGGAGGGGGGGGGGGGCCAGGAAATTGTTTCTTTTGCCTATAAAATCGTACATAACCACACCCACTCTACCTCCCCTCTTTAGTCACTGCCTGACGTATCAAGAGGAAAAATGATGCATCTTCCCTACCGGCAATACCTTTATAGAGAGGAATGCGCATTTGGATTTCCTGGCTGGTGTTTACAACCACTAGAAAAACCTCCAGGGAAATGCAGCATTGCGAGGAACGAATGCAAAAATTTACAGATTATGTACGTTTCCCTAGGCAAAAGAAACAGTTTTTTGCCCCTTTCCCCCCTCTTCCCCACAGGCCAGCAAAATTATGTTTCTTGTTTCTGTGTGCTGTAAAAGTACTATACCTGTCAATTTTAGCATTATTGTCTCAATGATGCTGTTGGATACTTGAGATATGAATAGCCACCTCAGTGACCCAAACGAATGTTCATGCGCGGTCCTCCCTATAAGGGTGGCGGCTACGCGGGCTCGTCATCTCTTTGTCTCAAGCCGCCATCGTGTACGGCCGCTCGTTCTGTTGGTCCTTCGGCTACTCCCGCTGGTTCAAGACGTCGTGACTTCCGTGCCTTCCCGGGTCGGCCCCTCTGTCCGTTCGGCAGTCGGTATTCCCTCCTGTCATTCGGTCGATCCGTCCCTTGGCCTCTCCTTCTTCTGGACTGAAGTCACCGTGGCTCCCTTCCCATGTTTCCCGGGACCGCTCCACTTCCGCTCCTCTCCGGGACTCCCTTCATTGGAAATGAAAACAACGTGGCTCCCTTCGTCGCGTTGCCTTCGGCCGCCTTTGTAACGGGCCATCTGCCTTTCGCTCCCTCCTGTTTGGAACCCCAGGCCACCTGCCCTTCGCTGCGAATGAAATCATCATGGCTCCCTCCCTGTATGGAATCGCAGGCTACCTGTCCACCGTTGCAAATGAAATCATCATGGCTCCCTCCCTGTATGGAACCCCAGGCTACCTGCCCATTGCTGGGATTGAAATCATCATGGCTCCCTTCCCGTACGGAACCCCAGACCGGCCTCACCTCCGAACCGGCACCGTCCTTTGGCCCATTGCCGTTCAACCATGGCCCTTCGGCCGTTTCCCTTCAGCCGTCTCCCGTAGTCCCATTGTAACCCGGACACCTGGCTGTGCTGGGAAATGAAGTCGACGTGGCTTCTCCCCGTGTGTCACCGGGTCTGACCGGCGGAACCTGATGCTTCTTCCACATGTACACATGCAAATGGGTACGATCCAGTGAAGATCAGCATGACCCCTGCACGCAAGGATGACACGCCAATGGAGGTGCGTTCCGCATTTTTAACTTCCTTCAGCCGTCCTCATCGTGTCGCCGGCCCGTTGGAATTAGAACTGTCGAACCCCACATCTCGACCTGGCAACTCCGTTCGTCCCATTACATTTCAGCTGCTGTGCTTCGGAAGGAAGAAATCAACGGCATCATCCCACCTGGTAATCCAGCAACCTGGTAATCCTTTTGCTGGACAAGTTATCGTCAGGATCCCCTTCAAGGGAAACCTGGGTCCTCCCGCTCCGGCTACGTCCTGGCTCCAACCGCTTCGATCGCTTCTTGCACAAGCGCTCACCCTTCGTGAAATCGTATTCACCGTGGCCCCTCTAGCGAATCCCTAGGAACAACCCTCCTTCTGGTCTGGCGCGCTCCTTCGTTTCTCCGCCTTCGGCGTTTCTCCCATCAGGTGTTCCAGCCTGGGAAGATGATTTCTTCAGGACCATCCTCCTGCGTTTCTTAAATCCGATCCTCCTTCGTTTTCTACAACTCCCTTCTTTCCTTTCGGGTGCTCCTGGTATGAGACGCTCGCGTTCGTGGGAACCGTCATGCATATCACCACCAACTCGTCGACTTGTCGCCTTCGGCCGTTTTTCTCATGGCCCACATGCTGTTCATTCGAACCAAAAAAAAAAAACAAAAAACATCGTGGCAGAGTCCACTCCGTCCTTCGGGACGACTCCTCTCTTTGGCTCAACTAGGCCGCTCCTTCGTCGGTTCAAATCTAATATGACACCCTTCTGTGACTCCCGACGCCTTCCCCCACCGCCTTACCCCTAGCAGTCCATTCACCCGGAAAACCTAGGCCTTCATCACTCCCAAAGACCATCGTTCCATCACCACTCTCCTGATTCCCTTTTTTATAAAAAAAAAACAAAAACAACTCATCAACACTGGGACACTCAGGCATCTCCTATGTCCCTGCTACGACTCCCGCTCAAACCCCGGCGGAAAGGCGGGGTTTGAGCGGGAGTCGTGGCAGGGTCATAGGAGATGCCCGAGTGTCCCAGTGTTGATGAATTTCTTTTTTTTTTTTTTTTATTTCTTCCCTTCGCCTCCATCGTGTCTTCTCTCGTTACCAGGGACGCTGCTACTCCCTTCAGTTTCGGTTTCCGCCTTTACCTTCCGGCAGATTCACGCTCACGTGACTCTTTGTTGCAACGTTTGCTCTATTTAGCACCCCATATCACCGTGCTGTTTTCCACCTTTGTGTCCACCTTTCCTGTCCATCATGGTCAAGTCCAAGAAGCCAAAGAACTTGGTCGACGTTTATTTTGGTAGAGTCCCAACCATCGACAATCCGGGAAGTTGGCATTGTGCGGGTCTCTTGAACCCCCGTCGAATTGACCCCACAAGCAAGTCTGCCAATATCACAGGACTTGTGATTACTATGTAAACCTGTGCCCCATGTGTGTCACCATAACACACAAACAATGGCGTGAAATCGTTTCAAGGCAACTTTTATCTGCAACCCGCAAACGCCAGGCTGCCACCATAAAGATGCTGTCCGCAAGCCTCGACAAGATTCCCTTTCATCTTCTCCGGCCTCCACAACAGTGGCAGTCCCACCGACTCCTGGGAAAACTCAACCAGAATCCACTGCAAACACTCCCCTCACAACAATCCTGGGTGAGATCGTCAGCAACCACCGACACACCAAACAGTGTCACCACTGTTCTTTCTTCGCCAGCAAACTAGGCATCACAGACCCCGACCCAACAAGTTTTCCAAGCGGAACCCACCATCTTGGAAGAACCCCCTTCGTCTCCAGTTGCCGAGGATATTCCTCCTGTTGACTTCAGATTATCGCAAGTCTTTGAAATTCCGGCCACCCCACTTTCTCGTAGACATGGAAATTCTGACTACGATTGACCGTCTCCACAAGTTCAAGAAATAACCACAACTCAACCTGATTTATCTCAACTATATGGTCTCGATGATGAAGAAATCGTGGAGGTAAATCATGGGAACATTTTTCTCACTCTAAAACACAAACTCCGCTTGAACATTCGAGCTCGAGAACAATTCAAAAAGAACCGGGCAAAGTTAAGAAAAGGCCTAGGTGGGGCAAGACATATTTTTCCGTTAACACAACACCATCTCTTCCCTTAAAGAGGAATAAGAAAACTCAAAACGATTCCCGATTCCCAATTCAAGCAAATCACCGATTCCAACCTGTCGAAAGCCATTCAAGACAAACCAATCCCACCACCGCCACACACCGGGTTAAACCCTCCAACCACCTTGGCCCCCTGGGTTTTACACCCACTTGACTGTTCACAAAAGGTACGGCCTTCTTACAACCGCCCAGGTCGGTTTCTCCACCCTGCTCTACTGGACAAGCCTTCCGATCCCCGCTTAAAGCCAACAGCATTCCCGTCACGACCACTAGAAGTCTTTGACTCTGATCTCACTACGTCAAACACCAATTCAACAAAGCTCTGAGGCCCTTCTCCAATTACAACAATCTCAAATCACAGAAGCCTGGAAAGCCATCGCATCAACTTCATCCTCCCACAACCTGCATTCTTTTTTCCGTTTGGCAGGTCGCAAGCGCTGCTCATTCAAGCCCCTTACACCCTGATATGATTAAACTCTCCAAAGCCCCCACTTCAGACATTCCTTGCATTCCATGCAGAGCAAAAGCTCGACACTACTGCATGGACCTACGCTCACAACCTCCTCCCTCAGACCATTAAACGGGAACGCTAGCCGGCCAAATAGACACGAAAAAAAAAAAAGAACAACACCTCAACGCTTTCCACTCATTTTGGCCAAATCAAAAAAAAAAAAAAAAGAGAAAGACTTTAGTGTAACCAGGAAAAGTAAACAGGAAACAAGAAGACCTTCACCGATCTTCCAAATTCTCATTAATCTCCCTTTAAAGGACCTTTCACGGACGGGGACCTAAAAGTGAAAAGTGAAAAAAAACCAACGGCCGGCTAACTTGAAAGGAAATGTAAGGTATCTTCATGGACTTGAATCTCTTCAACTTGCCTCATTTCTATCAACTCCAAAGGAAAAATTTTTTTCAACCAAAGATTCTGGAACTCCTCCACCCAACCGCGACATGCACAACGAAACCCACCCATCATCATCTCAGAAGACAAAGATCAAAGGTAAATGTCACCCTTTTTCTTCTTTCCCTTAAACATAAAAAAAAAACAAGAAAGGGGGGAAGGACCCATCACCAAACAGGTTCAACCTCACGGATGGACCACCCAGCTAAATCCTCAACGTAAACGACACGTGTGACAAACCGCCTTAGAACCTGTGGGAACTCGCTCAAAAGGTGCCCGCCGCCTAATTTGACGAGGTCGGTCTGTCAATGCTAAAATTGACAGGTGTAAGTACTTTTACAGCACAAAGAAAGAACATTTTGTCGGCCCCCAGCCAGGCCGGCTAAAAATGGTTTCTTTTGCTGAAAAAAGTACTATACCTAAAGTCCCTCCAGCCTCCCCTCTCGAGTCACCTTTTGGCACAATTGAGAGACAAAGAGATGACGAGCCCGTGTAGCCGCCACTCTTATAGGGAGGACCGCGCATGCGCGGTTGGATTACTGAGGTGGCTATTCAAATCTCAAGCATCCAATAGCATCATTGAGACAATAATGCTAAAATTGACAGGTATAGTACTTTTTTTAGCAAAAGAAACCATTTTTAACCGGCCTGGCTGGGGGCCGGCAAAATGTTCTTTTTTTTTTGGCTTTACCTTCTTAACCGTTGATCAGATCGAAAAAATGGGAGTACAAGTCTGAAACAGAATTAAATTTTCTTCAGGAAAAGTCCTATTCAATTTTGACGAAAAGTTGACCTTTATGGTCCAGATTTATCATTTTATGCCAAATTAACGTACAAATAGTACATTTAGTATCACAGTGTATATCATTCCTGACTATGCACCTTTGCTTTTTCCTCTCTAATTACCGTATGTGGACATACTTAGGCTCTTCTGAAAAGTTGAGATGTATTCTTTCCAGCAATGGTAATCACAATTCTCTATCTTAAATAGAAACCATCTTACGCCCATTGAGAGGTATTGTTGAAATGGCGTAGCGGCAAAATAGT
>JAHWFP010047241.1:204327-248505 GCA_023313725.1 Lithobius niger | reverse complement strand
ATCTAGGGTAATTAGAGAGGTAACAGCAAAGGTGCGTACTGTGATACTAAATGTTCTATTAATTTGGCATAAAATGACAAATTTGGACCGTAAGGATTAACTTTACGTCTAAATGAATTGGACCTTTTCTGAAGAATTCAATTTTGTCTTGTTTTAGACTTGTATTCTGTGTTTTTCTATCTGAACAACGATTAAGAAGTTAAGCAAAAAATATGTCTTTTGGCCACCGATTTTGACCTTTGACGTCCCTTAAGAAAAATTCCCCAAAGATGTCAGGGTGGGACCAACTTCCTGCAAAAAAAACTTTTGTTATACGTCATTTCAAGGTTCCGATAGAAAAAAACATGCACTGGCAACCTGACTGTGCCTGATCATATCTTGCTTCTTTGAAGTTTACAATCGCCGTTTTCAAATTCGCTGGTAATCGTGGTCAACTTTAATCAGGTGCCCCACATTAGAATTTGATGGTCCTTGAATGTTCATAAAAGGTTTATTATGAGTTTGAGTAGGGTACAAGGGAATATTTAAAAGTGCTTTCGTGTCAGGTAACTCTGAACTCAAGGCCATGTAAGAAATGTCCCGTGTAATCTATTTGACTATTTGTTTAGCATGTGGCAAGGACGGATTTTCTTGGTCGTTTTAGTGCCTGTAAGCGATTTGTTGAACCAGTTTAACAAAGTCCATTGCTATGGTTAATAAATTGTACTTTTATTTTTCAGGTTAGTGCAGTTAAGCATGAAGAACGGAAGCGTATCAGACGTTTCTGGTTTACCGCTTATAGATCCGTCAGGAGGCGGCCCAGTCATGAAACTTCAAGATGACTGCCGAGGTCTACCAAATATGGGTATTATGCCAGTTGGAGCCCGTAAGCCACCAGATCCTCCCCACCTGGAGTGGAGCGCTCCTCCAATGTCCATCGTACCCGAGAGTCCAAAGATGGGTTTCTTGGGCCACGAGCCATCATCACAGCCACACGGTGCCCTGTGTGGCATTCCAGCAAGTTACCCTGGAACATCCGGACTTGGTCATCGGAGTAGTTGGGACACCGTCCCTGCACCACCATTACCTGACCTGCACCAGAGCTTCCTGGGCTCCGATGTGAGTCGCGTCCGCTCCGCATCGCATCTTGCTAACGGTTGGGACCGCCCACCACTGCGTCCTACGGCTTCTCCTACATGTCAGCCTCGGTTTCCAGAGGGAAGCGGCGACGCCAGGCTCCCGCTCAATCACCGCTACACTTGGGACACCACGCCACATTCCATCACTGAGAGCCTCAAGAGTTTTTCCATCTCTGAGCCCGGCTACCCAGCAGTAGGTGGGTCGGAGCCAAATCGCAGCCGTTGGCTGCCGTACACATCCCTGTGCAACGACACACTGGAAAGCTACCCTAATCACGGGTCAGGAGATGCCCGCTTCATGAGGCCCACAATGACCAGCGTCTGGGATGAGCCCCTTAGGCCGGTGACTCCAACCACGCAGCCACAAGTACCTCCACATCAGGGCTTCCTGGGTCACAGTGCCGTTGATGGAGGAGGGGGCCATCCCAGCTTCAAGTGGGAAGATCCTATGCCGACTCCTGTTTCGGAGAACAGCTCGTCATTGAGCTTTAGCAGTTTTAACTTAGCTACCGCTTCTTCAAAACCGCAGCAACCACCATATTACGAATGGAAAAGTCCATCTCCTGCCAACATGGATGGTGGTGCAAGCTTCTCGAGTCACGAATCAGCCCAAGCTCGAGAGGACATCAGCCCCGAGCCCATGCTCGAAGTTGTTGAAATACCTGTAGTACCTTTGATCAGCCCTCCAATCAGCTCTGTATCGCCGGAAATACCGGTGATTCCGCCAGTTGCATCCTCCCTCACGACTGAGGATGGGCTGCCTGCTGCACTTGCTCTGCCGCAGGTCCTTGAGCCATGCCCCAAGACAGTTGCGTCCAGTCCAGCAGCTGAGCCAACACAAACCATCACAGTACCAAAGCAAGGGGCTACGCTTTCTTACGCTGAGGCTTTGCGTAGCAACACGCAGCGCCGGAAGATGGGATCTGAGAGCTCTAACGGCTCAGTCAATTGCGTCCAGGCATCTCATGCGACCTCTTCGTCGCCGTCTCTGCCCACCTCTCTCAAACTATCAATCACCAGTTTTGGAGGAAATGAGAGACAGTCCAAGTCTCGCCGCTCCTTGGACGGACGATGTGGGAAAGTCGAGGTGTTGAATCCTGGTGATGGAGTTCTCCGCCTCGGCAACGGCAAAGTTTACTTTGAAAAGGCCATTTTCTACGACAGTGGAAAGCAGGTGTCAGATCTGCGCAACATTCTGAAGCTGAATGATACCGTCTACTTCGATGCTACGGTCGATGGTACAGGAAACCACGACTGGAAGGCAACGTTGGCATGGGTTGGAAAGAAACCTCGGTCAGCATCAAGTCCAACTAATCCACCGCCGTCGGGGAGAAGCTACAGGTTGGCTGATAATCACAGCGGCAGCTCGGCGTCAAACAATGGCGTTTCCAGTCGCACTGCTGGAAGTAATGGCAGTACCAGCATCAAGGTGGCCAAGGAGTGTGTTACAGTCAATGATGCAACTGTAGAGGGTACGGGCGAAGTTGTGATTCTTTTTGCTCACTTCGGCTTCATCCGCCGGGGTAAGAAGTTCAAAGAGAACGTCCATTTCAACCGCAATGTCTTCTATGCCAGTGGCAATCGGGTCAAGGAGCTCACCGACGTCCTGAAGGAAGGTAGTATGGTCAACTATGCTGCTGTGCCGAGCGACAAGAAATCCTGCAAGTGGAAAGCTGTGCTCGTTTGGACTGGTACTCGACCCAAAGTATAAACTGTCTGCCCTTGTGGTTTACCCTGTTTGGGTGTTGTGGAATAATCCTATTCCCTTTCAGGAATTTATTTCTTGTTTTATGAGCCAATCTATGTACGTCCCTCCATGTTTGTGACTGGTGGACTTTTTTTGTGCCAGCCTAGCCCCAACTGGGTTGGCCTTCCCCGCTACCCCCCAATCTCCATGAGAATCTGTACGCTGAACTGCTTTCTCCATACAGTAAATTCTGTTTGCCATTTTGTATTTTTTTTTGTGTGAGGGAAAGCTATTCCAGATAACAAAAAAAAATCGGTTAAAAAAGGTATTTCCAGGGAAATACTTGTTTGAATGTTTTGCATTATCAAACAGTGGTCTCTTTTTAGTTTCATACTCCACATGGTATGAAAGGTATTCTGTCTGAGCGTATTTCCAGTGCCTTGAAGCATTTGTAGGATTTTTCTTTCATCGAGACAACTTGTTGTACTTACAAAAAGTTGTAATAAATTATTTTCACAGTACAGAATTTTGGACTTATACTTTTATTCATCACTTGGATTGTGACAACATAAAAAGATGATTTGTACTCTTAGGTCCAACTACAGCTTGAACAATGGGCTTTGCTTTGTTAGCTACATTTAGGCTTTCAGTAGGTAGTGAAAATCGGTCTGTTTTTATATCTTTCAAATATACTCCAGTAACGAAGCTGAAGTCCCATAATCAGTTACGCATTTTGAACTGGCATTCTCTGGGTTTGGAGACGAGGATGCTAACCACTGGGCTGTGCTTGCTAGGGGTGCCCGGTGACGCATTAACAATTAATGTTTTCACGTTCGGTCAATGGCTGTTATATTTGTGACTTCGGGTTAACATTAACTTATCTCCTGTTATTTTGTTGAATTCTTATGACCGTAAGCAGTGGTGATGCACAGTATGTTTACAATATTCGAGAACAGTTTTACCAAAAATTGCTACGTAGGCAAAAAAGACAGAGGATTCTATTTCCCGTACCGTGGTGTACATTCTAGCTTCAAACGGAAAAGACAGCCATTTTTTTGCAAATGAAACATTGTAAGGTTAAGATATCGGAAGAAAAAATATTTTATATGTTTGTAAGTTTTGTATACTTACGTATATTAATATTTAGGTGTAAAGGCTCAGTTTGAGTACTAATTTTGTTTTGTGTTGGTATTTGTAATAGATCGAGGGTATAGAAGTGAGTAACTACTTTTAGTATCTTCATCATTTTTAACAGCAGTAATCGCTGTCATCTAATAATGTTATCAAGAAAGAGGTTAAAGTAATAAAAATTTCTTCTAAAATAGTTGGCAAAATTATTAAGATTCCAAACGAGTTGAGATACTAATGTAGGTGATGAACTATTTATATAGTCAAAGCTCGCTATAATGAAATACGACGTAACACGATTTAAAGAAAAAATTTGATGTTTGGTTGGCTGTAACTGCTACTATTTAGTTCAAAATACACTATAACAAATTACCGGTTTCACAAATTATACGTTGTAACGAAATAATTATCTCGTCCCAGCTGAATTAAGCCATAACGAAATAAAGGCATTTTAGCCTAACTATCAACATTAACTTGCAAAAATCAGGGATCAGTAAGAAGATTTAAGAGTTCAGTGCCATGTGCGCAGATGTCTGACAGCATGCTTCAGCCACCATTCATTTTTGGCAGGAAAATTTGCTGCAGGTTGGTGTCCCAGCCGCGTTAGGCCTACGTTGCCACCTTTAGTACGACGCTGTCGGGAAAACAAAAGTGTTTGACGACATAAAAGCAAAAAAAAAAAATAAAGAATTGCGAAGGATTTGTACTCCACAGCAGTGACGTATGATTGTAAAGGACAACAACAAGGTTTAAAAACCTATTATGAAGGAATGCTATCGACCACATGCAAACGCATACACCTTCACAGTGTAACTGAAGATTCTGAAGCCAAAACAAAAATAACGAAAATGTTTGATAGCGAAAATGTTTTAACGAAAATATGTTGTAACGAAGTAAAAATTGTACCCCTCATGAGTTTGGTTATATGACGAATTTAAACCCTACCAGTGCTACCACATACACATTTGATTTTCAATTAGGAATGGTTAACAAAACCCGTACTTTACTAAGTCAAGCGTGCACTATATGGCTCGAGTGAAGGTGGCCATTTGTCATCACTAAAATCTGTCTTGAGATTTCTTTGGTCTGGAAAATAAATGATCGCATTGTGTGACGGAGGTGAGAACGACTTTTAGAACTGGCGGACCAAATTTATTAAATTTATTGCAGGGGTCGAAATATTCTGATGCACAGGGGCAAATTGCACTCCATAATCGCACTTTGCACTCCAGAAGCAACTCTTGGAGTGCAAAATTGCACACCGAAGTTAAACTTTTCATAACTTTTGAACCACACAAGCTACAGACTTGCAGTTTGCGGCATTTTAAACAGCTTGGAGTTAGATTTCCAGTGACACCATTCCTTCCAAAGAAGTTAAACTCCATTTTTTACTACACTTGGTTAAACTATGGGTATAGGGTTTTCACTTGAATAGTTAAGCTAGTTTTCAGCAAAGTGTAGAAAAACGGTACATATTACTGTGATGCGGATGATAGAATTTTCGACGGCTATAAAATAGGAGACCATAATGTTGGTTTATATTTGGGTTTTGCACTCCGAAGAAGTTTTTTGCACCCCAGTAACATTTTTGGAGTGCAAATTTGCACCCGGGTCAAAATTTGGAAAATCGATCCCTGTTATTGATTATATAAAAATTGCTCTCCATGCAAGATGTGGAACGTATCATTGTTAATAAGAACTAGCTGAACCCCCGGCGTAACATACACCGGTCTAGCCGGTTCCCGCATACCTGAGTGAATTACATTGCTGGGCAGCATGGAATGAAAAAGTCACCGACATGGTCTGATTCCTCCTGCGTTCCCCCCTCCCCAAGAAACCCATTTCCCCTCCCTCTCCCTATCCCTCATTATGCGGTCTGAATATCCCCCCATCCCTGCTACTCTTCCCTTTGCTGTTTTGATTTGTTAGGGAAGTAAAATATGTCTTTTTAATTCGACGTGTCACACATCGAATTAATGTGGTTGTGGCCAAATAACGGGTAGGCGCGATTTCTGTCAGTGACATCTCCTCAAAAACCAGACACATTTGTTCAATTCTGATCCGACGAAATCCAAGTATGCGGGTGGGTGACTTGCAGTGTGGAATCTTAAAAGGTATGCTCAGTAGAATTTAGTTAGGTCGTTTTAAGTCTACTAACCTCTTAAAGAGGTCTGTGAAAGAAAAACCATTGTCAATAGTACACGATCAGTGGCTGACGTCAGCGCTTCCTCAGCGTAAAGGTGTGGGCTCAACGCTGATCATACGAAAAATTGCGGCGTGTAACTGCGCATTTCGGCAAGTCAGCTCTTCAACATTGCGGTCGGTTAGAGCTATCGTATATGTTGACATGGCTCCTCTCTTATGGCGCAGAACAACACAAAGTGAGTCATCACTTACCTTTGCGGTGATCCGGATGGTACACCGAATTTCTATGATTGAATCTGGACGGTAGAATGAATGCGATGCTCGTATAAGACTTTTGCTGTTAATTACTGCGCCATCCTCGCTGCTTTTCGGGTGCGATATATTACAGTATTTTGTTACGCGTATTTGTGGTGTTGTTTCCTATTGAACGAGTGAGCAAAGCGAATGATGTCCTGTTTTCACAGTGGCGGACTGACCAGCGGGAGGGAAGGGCGGGATATATTCCTAATGGCCTCTGACTTTCAGATTTTTTTAAAATCCGTAACAGGAAGACTCACATAAGTTTTATTGGTTCGACATTAGTTTTAACCACAGATTTAAAATTACAAATAATAATAATAATTATAAAACGCTAGTAAAACAAGTACTTTGTATTGAGTAGCCTAACAAAAATTGACCACATGAAATTGCAGTGTTATATTCAATGTGGACTTTGTCACAATTTTCGTGTGACCCCCCCCACCAAATTACCTGCTGAATTTATGAAATATGGTGTTCGAAGATTTAAAAAATGTAAATGTCTGATGAACAAGAACAACGGGTACGGGAAACTGTAAAACAACGAAGCTTTCAGTTTGTTTGTTTTTTTGTAAGAAAACCAATATCAGCGTCCGATGAAAACTTATCTGGTCAGTGATTGCATCGTCGTATACAAGATTCTGGCTCATTTGCCGTATCGTAGTAGTAAAAGTTACGAGACAATTTATTTTAATATAATGTGCGATATAGTAGATATTCTTCAGTACACCATGCATTTAGATTTTTTAGTAGTGTCCTGTTGGTATGTCTGTGGTTCCAACTTCATACGTCAATTACAGATTTTTTTTATTCTACGAATTACTAATGCAGTGTTAGTGCATCTTGTTTATTTCGTGTTTTACTGATTGTTACAGGCCACAACCGATCACATTGTCGGAATCTCCCTTTTTTCTTTGGCAAGAATGAACCCGCTCGTCCTCTTGCTGATTGTTACAGGGCACGACATCCTTGAAACTATTCAACTATAGCCACCATTTTTGTGCATTATTGAAGCAATATTTCGTGTGTTACTGATTGTCAGAGACATTGTCGGCCGCCCGCATTTTTTCATTATAGTGCATGATTATTTTGCTCAGTGCATCCTAAGCGTATTACATATAGAGATTAAACACACAAGGGAAATGTTTTTTTTGCCTCATACAGGCTTCAAGCTGGAAGTAGTTGAATGAAAACTGGCTGAACTTGTGACGTGCCATTTCTTTGTTAGTAATGAAAGAAAAATTAGGGCAATGATACGAAGAAAGGAAAGAAGTGCTATTTTTTAATGGCTAGATTTATCTTGTTTTAAATAACTTGCATATGTTTTACGTTATGTTTTGAAAATTTGTAACACGCTTTAAGCAAAAAAGTGGTTCATTATGAGAAAATGACCACAATTAGAAAAGTAGTTTGAAAGCGAGCTTTGAAGGGGGTTCCGTAGAGCAAAATGAAGAGGACACAGCCGAGTGGACGAAGCAAGATTAAGATGCCATTATGAATTAAATTATTGGAAGAGTGTATTTTAGTACAATGGGCTGGCTAACATCACATGGAATTGATGTAGTTGATTGTTGGCTTGGTTAGTATAAACTACACATTTATCTTGACAGGCATTTTATATTTTTTTTATTTCCTACTTTTTTGAAATGTTCTTTATTTTTCTAGATTTTTGTAATGAATTACGTAGTACAATAAGTTTTAGCAGAATCTGCACGACGCGCGACGATACGTCGCGGACAGTTGAAAGCTGCCGTTAACAAATTTTGGCCAAAATATTTTACCGATTTTGACATTCCAATACACCATTTTCATCGCCTCGACGAGACTTTTCCATTGGTAGAGTAGCCAGATAATAGGACAAAGCACTGAAAAGTTATTCAATAAAAATCATTAAACAAGTGGATAACACATGATAAAAACTGGTTAGCTGTAAACAATTTGTTTTCTGGAAATTGGTGTTCCAGACAGTTGCAGAAAATTCTAATTCTGCGCTTCTGTTTCTATTGCCGTCGAAAATTAACATTGCCTGTAAATTTTGAATTCTTGTTCTCGATTGCTGTTTCCCTAGCGATAAAACTGAAATACAGCCAGCTCACTAACCCCAGTACGGCATGCGCGTACTCATAAAGGCTGTAAGGCAAAAAAGGCCTTTTTTATTTCTTTCGCTTGCCGTCACTCTGTGAACATTCACGCTGCTTTTTCCGCACCGAAAGAAGATTCCCCAGCAATGGGTGAAGTCAATGCAGCCCCGAAACCGAAAGCTCCTTCTACGGATGACCCATCGGCTGCTAATCCTTATGGTGTCGTCGGCGCACCGTCCTCCAGCCCGATCCGTCGGGCACTTCGACCAACGCTCGTCTTTCTCGCCGTGATCTACCTAAGCGATCGGCAACTTCTAGCGAGACAGTTCCTTCGTTGACCGAAAGTCGCTCTTCTCCCCTGAAAGACTCTCGGTTCCCTGCTCTTTCGGCTACGCTCCCTGCTGTTTTGAATGCTACTGCCATCAATACTGCCAACACTTCTCCGGTCCCTTCTGATCTTTTGTCATTGCCAACGGCCCGCAGCGTCCACCGACCATGTCCTTTCTAGAGCTGAAATTGATAACTGATCGAAAGAGCAAGATGTGATTTCAACCCCAGACATCTTTCGCCACAACCTGTTGCCGGAATTTACACCCATGAATGGATTGATACTACGACTGCCCATTCTCTTTCTCCCAGACGTCGGCATCTGTCTCCTATCGTTTCGGCACACAGACACTGCACGCCTTCTGCGGCTCCTGAAAGCCATTCCTGGCCCTCGAACCTTCATGATCATCGGCGACCGTACATTCCCCACTCTCGTTGACCCGAAAGCCCCTTTCCTTCTGGATCTGAAAGACATCACCGTCACTGGTCTCACAATACTGACCCCGAAAGCGAAGCTGAGTCGGCATCTGCCCACTCTGAGAGACGCCGCTCCTTACCGAAAGACTTTCTCCGCGACCAAAGGGAAAACTAAAAGCGCAGCCTGCACTGCCATGATGCATATTTTTCGCCTGACTTTCGGAATTATTTAAATTCTAACTCCTCCATTTATGGTTCTGAAGATGACATTTTGAGCCACGCACACTTAGTTGCAGAAAGTTTTTGTGACAACGAAGATCCTACGGGAATTTCTTTATCTGATTTGCTGAAACCAGTGGAAGACAGATTGCTTCGTGTACAAGCCGTGTCATCACAACCCGGTAAACAACAGAGGTCTTTCGACCAGAATCGGCTTCGGCCTCCGCGACCGGAACCCCAAACAACGAGCAGTGTTAATTCACTCCACAACTCTCCTGACTACCTTATTATGGAATGGTGGCATCCTGTTAGGGAAAGGTGAATCCTTAGAATTGGGTAAAGACCCTCCTCGTCCTGGCCGTGAGATTTGGTTTTTCAAACCCCTTGGTGAAGGTTCGGCCAATCCCAAACATTCTGACACTTGGCGCTCAATCGGAATTTCTTACTATCTGCAAAATACTTACCTTCAGTTATCATGCTTAAATCACTTTATTTAAGCTTGCTCTGTCCAAAACTTTAAAACCGCGTTTTAAACCTCAATCTAAAATTCAGTTGCATGCAACTCCTGCCTGGCGCGCTGCTCTGCCTACAGGCAGAGGCCAGGCCGCCATCTTCCATCCCTCATATCACTTATGGACACACATTTGGTTAGACGTGTGTGTGTGTGGGTTTCCCTGTTCATTTTCATTTCAAAAATGGTGAATTGTACTGGTACAATCACCAAACTTCTGGAACCAAGAAGAAAAGCATGTGCTTTTCTCTACAGACTGGAACATTCCTGCACGTACAACTTTTTCGTTTTTAAGAAGTATAGAAGAAAACCGACTCCAGACAATGGCACCACCAGGAGCCATGTCATTGTCACTAACGTAGCGTTTTTCAGATCGGGAGTTTTTTGAGAGGAGTTTGACACAATCGGCCCCATGGAGGATGGATCTCTCTTGATACGTAATTTGGTTGGTGGTTGTGTATTAATCCTGACCTTCATGGTAAGACATCCAGGATAAAGTAGACGATCGGGCCAGCAGTTGGAAACGCATTGGCGCCGATCGAATTAACGATTTGATTGAAAATGCAATGAGGCGGTAAGTCTGTTTTTCAGAATGCTTTTCGAGATATTGTTTCCTCATGACGATAGTTGTGATGTTCATGTGTATACCCAGAGTTGCCCCGTTTCATGAAATTTATTGAGGGAGAAAATACATCGCCTCGCTGATTATTCACGTGATGTGACATGTGCGGTAGAATGCCCACTTCTCTTTGTTGACTTAAATTATGGTATTGTTACCTACTTATCCAAGTGCCGTGACTTTCGTCAAGTTAGGTCAGTTTTTAATGGAGGCCGACATCCTGAAACGCTCTTTGGTGTAGTGCTTTCGAAGTTCAATTAATCGTAATATGCCGCTTTCTTACGAGCAGATTAAACGGATAGAGTGGGGACAGGAGCGGTTTACAGTCGCCGTGTCACCTGTCGCCGGCTCGGTTTACAGTCGCCTGTCGCCGGCTCGCACCTGGTTAGCGACAGACTTCTGTTTTCGAAAGGATCCTGTCCTTCATGCTTTTTTGGGGTGCACCTGAACAAGGTTAGTAGACTGGGATTTACGTTAGGCTCCTCCCCCTCCTTTTTCTTTGACTGTCACTATTTCCCAGGGTCCATAGGTTGAGTGGGGGGTGAAAATTATGCCCGTTAAGGGAATTTGGCCGCTATA
This sequence comes from Lithobius niger, assembly GCA_023313725.1. Lineage (NCBI taxonomy): Eukaryota > Metazoa > Arthropoda > Chilopoda > Lithobiomorpha > Lithobiidae > Lithobius > Lithobius niger. The sequence continues at coordinate 237,377 of JAHWFP010047241.1, read as the reverse complement.
TGCGGTCGCACGGGGCCACTATGCCCGATTTTTCACCCCACCACCACGTGATGCTGGGTTGAATTGGCAACTTGACAACCTACGCTTGAGGCCCACACCCTGTGTGGTAGCGCTTGTTTTGAGGGGAGATGAGGATTAAGACGATTGTAGCACAGGGATAGTTTTTTGGGAGGATTTAGAAATTTCTGAAGCGGTTTTCCATTTTAATAGGATCACTTGGGTTGTGATTAGTACTGTGAAATCATGTATTTTGTTTAGGCTTAAATGGTCGAGTTGCAACAGGTCAACGGTTGTGTTTTAAGGTCCTCATCACACATTCCCTGAAGGTGTGCAAGAGCGACAAGCCCGTCCCAACTCTCATAGTCTCGTCGCGTGTCTAGCGGCAATGAGACAGAGGGGAACGACACAAGGGCACATACCATCCAGTCTCTTAGAAGTCTATGTCGCATGTCCAGTGGCACTGACTAATAGGGAGGGAGACAAGCCGTCCCATCTCCCGGTCACGTCGCATGCCTAGCGACAAGATAGGGGGGGGAGGCAGGAGGAAAGGTAAACTGTCCTATCTCTCCCAGTCTCGTCGCATGCCTAGCGACAATGAGACAACGGAGAGACGAGGTAAAACCATCATGTCTCCCCCAGTCTCGTCGCATGCCTAGCGACAATGGGACAAAGGGAAACGGAGACAAGGAGAAAAACTAATGTCGCGTCTCACTCAGCCTCGTCGCATGCCTAGCGACAATGCTGTCCGGTCCTTTCCAGTCTCGTCGCGGGCCTAGCGACAATGAGACAAGGGAAGGGAACAAGAGTCCTTAGCCCCTCTCCTAATCTCGTCGCATGCCTAGCGACAATGAGACAGGGGGAATGGGGAATAGGAACTTCGGACGTGTGAGCGACATGGGGTGAAACAAATCCCCTAAATCCAACCCACCCCTAAGTCACCCAGCAACGGTGATGGGGCAGGGAAGGGTAAACATACCGTAGGTTATCACCCGGAGAGAAAATCCGGTGAGACCGCAGGTAATGAGCCCAAATCCTCTCATGGACTGTGGGCGACAAGGCGTTGACTATGAAAAAGTCAATTGATGAACAAAATCCCCTTAAACCCAACCCACCCCTTAAGTCACCCAGCAACGGTGATGGGGCAGGGAAGGGTAAAAATACCGTAGGTCATCACCCGGTGAGAAAATCCGGTGAGACCGCTGGTAATGAGCCCAGGTCCTCTCATGAACGGAGAAGTGAGTAGGAAACGTCCCTTCTCCCCCAGTCTCTAGCGTGCCTAGCGACAATGAGACTAAAGGGAAAAAGAGACCGAGCCCCTCTCCCTCTCTCGTCGCGCGCTTAGCGACAATGAAACAGGGAATGGGAAAGAGGACACACGGGCGGTAAGGGATCGACCGAGGAAGAGTCAAATGGTTTAGCGGAGTCCACTACACCCGACCTACCCCCTAAATCACCCAGCAAAGGTGACGGGGCAGAGAAGGATAAACGTTCCGTAGGCCGTCGCTTGGAGAGGTAATCCGGTCAGGCTGCAGGAAAAGAACCGAATCCTCTCATGGACTTAGTCTACAGTAGAATCCGTACCGTCTCTCCCAGTCTTGTTACAAGCCCAGCGTCATTGACACAAAAAGGGAATGGCGACAAGGGGGTGTATCCCTTGTCAAGTGACAATAAGGCAGAGGAATGAAGATTATCGTGTAGCAATTATGAAACGGATAGTAAGAAAGACGGATACAACCGTGGATATTACGCGGACACACGGCAGGAGGATAAAGGTGACTTAGGAAAGTCAAAGTTTCACACACCCCATCCGCATCCGGGAAAAAGAAAGACAGACTGGGGAGTAAACTGAAGAAGGAATGGGAGAACCGTCTCGTCACATGCCTACCAACAATGGGATGAAGGGAAAGGAGACAAGATAGCAAAGCTTGTCTCCTGTCTCCCAGGCCCATCGCATACCTGCAGCAATGAGACAGAAGAAATGGTAACTAAGCGATTAGGCTGTCTCTATCCTGTCATCTGTCAAGCTACAGACGAGATAAGAATCTCGTTTCCCTCATTGTCTCCCACGACAATGAGTAAAAAAAAAAAATTGGGAGGCAAGGGAAGACCACAGGGATGCGGCAGGTATGCGCCAGAAGGATAAAAGAACCAATGGGAAGTTATCTGTATCACACACCCCGTCCGAATCGGTGTGAGGACGGGCTGGTCAGAGTGGGAGACATAAAGGGAGGCTTAAGGGCTTGCCTACCCCAGTTACATCTCATTCGCCAAGGGGTCAAGGCGTCGTAAACGTATCATCTCTCCCAGGATCGTCACAGGAAGCGCGACAAGTGTATAGGGGACCAATGGGGAAAGGAGACCTGCACATTGGATCGTCACAGACTATATGACAGTGAGACAAAGGTCATAGATAGAAAGAAAGAGACAAACATCTGGGCTAGCTCAAGTTCGTCGGAGATAGTACGGCAATGGTCTCTCATCGCATATCGAGTGACAAGGATACAAAGTCCCGACTAGCAAGGTGTTGTCGCAGATCTAGAAAAAAAAAATGAGTCGAGGAGAAATACGTCTCATCTCTCCTCATCTCATCACATGTTTAACAACATGCGACGGTGGGACATTTCACCCTCGTTGCACCGTTCGGGCTGGCAGCAATCCAGATTTTTAGTATTTGGCATTTGAATAAGAGAGGGACCCGTCCCGCTCCCTTTCATAGTTCACTTCCGGACGCAGCGCAGAGGTGATTTTTTTGTGAATTCTAGAAGTACAGTCAGAATAGCAGAGTAGTCTAAGGCGCAGGTTTTAAGTTCTGGTCCTCAATGTCAGAAGTGGGGTTCGAACCCACTTCTGACACATTTTTTACTGTATGCTCTTTTCCGAAGGTGTCCCTAAGGAAGCTTCAGTGCCACAAGGAACCCACGTTTCACTACTGCGGCACCAGCCTGAAAAGGAATATGTGGTGTAGGGGCAAAATGCATCCCGTACGAACCACCCGTTGAAAATAATGGCCTTGTCACTGGAAGGGCTGTCTGAGAAAGCCTATCACTTTCAGCGATAAGGGAAACTCTTTGGCCGCTGAGGCTTTAGCGCCAGGCAAAAAGAACCAAAGACTTTCTCCAGCGACGTCGTGTAGGTGAGGCCGTTCTTGGTTACTCTTCATCGGCACATGTCTGGACGAAGATCATGAGTTTGATTCAGCACTCGGTATTATCCTACACCCAAACCCCTCTTTTCTGTACTGTAAAGGGTGGAGACTTACCTACAGCATGAACTGGAACGGTGGTTCCGGAGAGGTTTCGGGCCGCATACTCCAATTCCGCAGAGATTTGGCAGCGAAGTATTATGAATGTTGATGGAATAGGTGGTCCCTGTGGTGCAAGGATAACAGACTTTGACCCATGCAACCCAACTGTTCAGATACTGGCTTCCTTTTTGGAAGATTTGTTCGAATGAGGACTTGGCCGCAGCTTCACAGGATACCGATCAGTCATTTATTCAGCCTTCAACTGTTTAGGCAAGCAGAGCACGACAGACCACCCGGTGGTCCCTAAACTTATAGCTACCTACCCAAATGCCAGACCATGGACCCGATGCTTTCTTACAAAGTGGAATAACCCACTTGTGTTACAGGATTAGTCTCGTCCCCCGCACGACCCTATGTCTCAACCACCCCTCAGCCACGTTTCTCTGACGACGGTATTCCTGATGGCGGTGACGTCTGCAGCCAGGCAGAGTGGAGTCACAACTTCCTCCTGGGACGGGAGATCCCTTCGGTTCAAAAGGGGGCAATCCTTCGTGGCCCTCTCCGGCCCTGTTCAGGGCGAAGAACCTGAAACCGGGCCAATCACATGGCTGTAATAATACATGGCTTGGGGAATTAGCTGTAGGAGAGGAAGAAAGACTACAATTTCTGATCAAGGAACCAAGACACTATCTGGCCAAATCTAAAGTTCCACGGAAAAAAGGAACACAACGAAAAGGTACAACAACCCCTCTCTTCCCGGACGTAGTCTACCTCTACACGGACACGGTACGCGATGTAGTTCTACCACCTCAAAAGATTGGGGATAAGACGAAGAGAGGTGGGTAGAAGGGCATACGATCTCAAACCCATCACGTAGACATACCCGAGCATGTGAGAGCGCTTGAAGCTGGAATGCTGGCTGCCTCATGGGCCGACGGATGAGGCACACCACTAGATGAAGTACTGGCAGCCTGCTCCGGAAAGCTTAGAACTACCTCCATAACCACTACCTCAGGGATAAGAGTGGCTGCAAAGGAAGGAAGAGGTACAAAAATACAGGGTGTAACAAAAGGTCATGTCCAAACTTAGGTGACTAATTCCTTAGGTCAAACTAAGATTATAATTCATATAAACATTTGGCCAGAAACGTCTTATTATTTGGTTATCGCAAGAATTAAGAACCCAAATTCCAAGTTCGCCTCCCCACCTCCGTCCACGCTCTGGCTATTGCAAAAACAAATCAGAATAGGAAGGTATTGAATGAAGACAATGAACTGAGGGTAGGGAACAAACTGTTAAGAGTCAAAATCAGACTAAAGGAAAAATATCTCTATTGCCAAACAATTTGTCCTGGAGGGGAAGCAACAATTGTTCGAAAACTTCGTTAGTCGGTGTTAATGCAGGACTGATAATACCATAGAGGTTTTAATAACGCGAACTACCCCACACCTGCCTCACATTTTCTTTTTTTTTTCCAAAAAAAAATTGATGATTTTTCTTTTAACTTTGCAATTTTATTCGTATTTTACCGATATTAGTGCCCTGGTGCTCTGTAGTCCCTTAAGCTCACCCCTCCCCCTTCTAAATACAGCACTGTCAACAAAGATGTTTTTCATTTTAGTTTTGACCTTTCATCATTATTGGAAACAAAATCTCTGATGGCATTTGCCTACGCTAACACCAAACACCGAAACTTGCTGCCCTCCAACCACGATGAATAATGTTTGATCAATAAAGATGTTTGCCTTTATTCTGACTTAGAAACTCTTGACAGCATTCGTTCACTACCTTCAGTAGTAGGAACGATTTCACCCTATTATGATTTTGCCTTTGCATACAGATGGGGCAGTTAGAATTTAGGTTATTAATTCATGCGATAACCAAAGAATAAGACGTTTTTGGCCTAATGTTTATATGAATTATATTCTTAGTTTGACCTAAGGAATTAGTCACCTAAGTTTGGACACGACCTTTTGTTACACCCTGTATATCGTGGCAGGCCAGATATTCAAAGAGCGAGAGGAAAAGGTGGATACAATTACATTCGTAACAGTGTCGAAACATGAGAACCTTTTCTTGCAACAAATGGGAAATCATGCCCACCGTCCTGAGTGACAAAGTCAGCATGATAACTGAAGGTAAGTATTTTGCAGATAGTAAGAAACGAAAATTTTAATACACATTAAAATTAGTTTTTACTATCAAATAAATATTTACCTTCAGAAAAAACCCAACCCACCTCCCCGCTTCACGATTGCAAGAAAAGATGAATTATTAGCAAAAGTGATATGAGGGATGGAAGATGGCGGCCTGGGCTCTGCCTGTAGACAGAGCAGCGCGCCAGGCGGGAGTTGCATACAACTGAATTTTAGATTGAGGTTTAAAACGCGGTTTTAAAGTTTTGGACAGAGGAAGCTTAAATAAAGTGATTTAAGCATGATAACTGAATGTAAGTATTTATTTGATAGTAAAAACTAATTTTAATGTGTATTAAAATTTTCGGTTTTAACAGCAGAGTCAACATTGGATTTTGGCACTGCCCTGCAAATTCCGAAGAAGATTGAAGTTCCGTTGGCTGTTCTCAAAGGCAATGACAAGATTTTACGCCTTGTATTAAGAGCTGCATCCCAAGCAGATCTCCTCAACATCGCAGCTATAATGGTCGTGTCCGTTCTTGAGTCCTCACATGATGCAACACAAATTATCGAGTATGCTGTACTGGCAGCAAGGCTCCCAGTATTTCAGCATTTCAGTATTACCGATTTCAGCAATAGGTTTTGCCCAACAGTGCCTTTCTTCCAGCCTTTGCAAGAATCTCCCAGAGCTTCACAAAAGCTTTCTTAAAAGCCACAAAAAAGATTCTTTTCAGAGCCAAAATCACAACAAACCCTTTTCAGGGCTACCAACTAGTGATAATAGCCAGATTTCACGTTTTATCTCGTAATACTGAATAAACGTACATTTCAAGTTACTGTCCTACTACGGATGCACGCCCATAAGTCCGATGACTGGGGTTCCGGAATCGGGCCCCAACACCCAGGGCCAGATCCTTTCCATGGACCACAGGGCTCTGCTTGCCTATCTTTTGGAATGCTTCCTCCACCCTACATTGTCTGGGACAACCATTTTGCTCGAACACCCGAGCACCAGCCTATCCTCCTGTTCGGGCTCAGGGCCGGGCCCGGTCTCTTTGTCTTCGTTCAGCTTTTCGGTTCCTTGTCCTGTGGGTCGGGGATCTATCGACCATTTAAGACTAACACCGTTCTCCTTTCATGACGATACCATTTCTGCAGTACGACGTCTTGCTTTGCGCACCCCGGCCTGCGCTGCGAAACCTGCTGTTCAAACCGGCTTCGATTCCCTGTCCTCCAGGACCATGGCCTCTTCCCTTACAAGCCTCAGGTTATGCTTCTAGCTTCATTACCACGCAAACCCGGTCTGCGCCACGAAGCCTCCTGTTCAAGTGACGTTTAATATTTGCACATGTTTACACCCAAGCGCTATTACTTCTGTTTCGCAGGGAACCAAAATTTGGTATTCGGGCCAAGGCCCGATGCCAGGTCCAATACCCTCTGTTCGTGTCCCTCTTCCGGCTCACTGTTTACCAGGTTGGGAATCCCTCGACCACTCAGCATTTTCAATACCACCACGAGCCTCTTGCTTCGTTATCAGCATTTCTTTCACATTTTGTTTCAGAATAGGACCAGGCTCGTCGGCCTGCGGCCCAGGGACTCATCGGCCAATGGGCCCATCTATCTGCTTCTTTACCAGTCGGGCCGTCGGTTCGTTCCCTCAATGATTCCATCTTTAACTTACAGTCCCTGTTAACTCCCAATACGATCCCCTCGCCAATGCTCTTGGTTACTTCTCAATATGCAATCTCGCCTGTGCACTGTTCTGCAGGCAACCACTTTGTTTTGTCTTCCTGCTAGGCCTGACCTTTCCCGGCCTCTGTTTCAAGCTCACTATGGGACCGTCTGGCCCACCATGGCATCGTGCTTCCAGGTAACAACGACCACGTCGCTGTCAGGCGAACCACGCCATACACTGGTCAAGTCGGACTGTATCCAGTCGGCCTGGCATCTCCTATGCCTTTCTACAAGATCTTCATCGTCATCTTCATCCTCCATGTCTTCCACAAGCTGGCTTGACAGGCCAGTATCTGTCCGGTAACCCGCTTTTCCACGATCTGCAATTTTACTATCTACATCAGACCACATCGTTCACAGAACTATGAACGCGAAACCCCGGGGGGGGGGGGGGGCGGCCTGGACATCACAGGGAAGGAATCATTAGGAAACGTATCACATATGCCCAGGTTACCTCGCCCAATTAGCCCTGGCAGCGATTCCGCTTATATGGATATAAACCTTTTCTTTTACTCATGACTGCAACCTCGGTTCCTCGCTGGGTAATCTTGTACATCGTTTTTGGTCAGGCCCGTCTCATTGGCTACACACAAGAAGTTCTCATTCCGGCTAATGCTTTAGCTCCGCTCCCTATTCACTGTATAGGGTTTGCTTTGACGGCTTTGTGCATTACTCCTGCCTGGGTGACCCCATTGATGTCTCTTCAGCTTCGTGTACACGGCATGTTCCACTCAACACTTCGGTTCCGTCAACCCCTTCCGGTTCCCTTCACCTGTTCCGTCATCTACATTATGCACCGTTGCCGTCTGGACCTTCGCCCCTCCTTCCCATGGAATTAAAGGTAATGAGATTTTCGCTATTACGCAGTTATCTCATTCCCTTTGCCCAGGGTGACGACTGCTGATTCCGGACCGGACAGAGTGGCTGACTCACGGCTCCTTTTAGTCCAGGTCTGTCATGATCATTCTCCGAGTGTCTTCGGTTCTCCTCCGGTCCGCTGTTGTGCTCTTTCCAGTTACTTGCCTTGCGTTCACCACAGGCACTATGGCAGTCATCCCAGGATACGTTCCTTTGGGCAGCCGGCTCGTAACACGGGTACCGTTAACCTTGGCCCGCCGCCTACTTGACTTAGTCTGCTAGTAAGAAAAAAGGTAATGCATATTTCATCGGCTATAAAAAGTAAAATACCAGGGCGGGGACCTGGTTGATTTTAGTTTTTATTGCCTATACGAAAATATACATTACCTCTACTCACCCAAGTCTACCCTCCAAAGGACCAAGGTTCCCAAGAGGAAAAAAGATGAAGTACGATACGCCGGCTTCATATAGTGGGGCCCATGCTCACACACGCGCGGTAGAGGAGGGTTACGAGCACGGCAGGGAAGACAACTTTTCACCTAGGGAATAAGAGCTCTAAATGGAGGAAACTACTAGTAAGAAAACATTGTAATGTATATTTTCGTATATGCAATAAAAACTAAAATCAACCAGGTCCTCGCCCTGGTAATTTAGTCTTTTTAGCTAGGTACTTTCTACTGAAAAAAAATTTCTTACTTTCTACCAAAAAATCCTAATATTTCAGCTGATTCTAACTAAAATATCCGTACTTTCCTTATTTCAGATTCGTACTCACTTCCAGCCGACGGTTGACCAAAACAGTTCAGTTTTCTTAAAAACAGCACGTTTTCTCGAAAACTGGCGAATTTTCATTGGCCAATACTAGCCATCGTCAAGTCGAGAAAAATTGCACTCCGCTAATGATTTATTATCCACGTGCACATTTTTTTAATTTTCCTCAACTTCACATTTGGCTTTTAATTGGTGATTTCGGGCTGCAAGCTCAGGCTGGCTGGTGGTGTTGCCACCCACAATTGTTGAATTTGCGGGGAGAAATTCAAATCATTGCACCAAAATTAAATGACATCTCCGGACGATTTGGAAACCTTAACTCCTCATAAATCCAGCTATTGAGGGTGGTAACAACATCAGCCAGTCTGAGCTTGTAGCCAGTTGATCACTGACTGAAGGTCCACTATGAAGTTGGGGGGAAATTCAAAATTGCACACGTGGATGAACCATCGTTAGTGGAGTGCAGTTTGTCTGCAGACTTGTGCTTGATGATGATGGCTAGTATTGACAATTAAAACAGTTTTTCGAGAAGTCAGTTATTTTGGTCAAGCGTAGACTGGAAATGAGTACAATTCAAAAGACCAAAGTAAAGCTGCCGAAATTTCGGTATTTATGACTTACTAACATCATAACCCGGCTTCGCCCAGGTTTTCTTTCACCAATGTTTTGGTTTGGCTCGTGGTTATTTCCCAGTTTTCGGGCGGTGTTGTCTGAACATTGACTGCAACAGGCAATTTTTCTTCCTGTAAGTTTTCCTTTTCCTCCTATCTTCTCCCAGCCTTCCTCCCCTTTGCCACATATAGTTGACAGGCCATTTTTCTTCTTGTGATCCTCCCGTCCTCTACCTTCAGTGTCCCGTCCCTCCTTTCCTGTGGGTTCAGTTAATGCTTGATTATATGCTTCATGGTAACAGACGCATAACCCCTCCCCCCTCCCAATCTCTTTATTGTTTAAAGAGCAGGGCTGACAGACGCAGTGCCCCACACACTGGCATTCCCCGTTCAGGCCCCCACCCACTCCCAGTTATCAGTCTGGCTTGAGCGATCCGTACTGTGTGAAAAAAATAACTATCTTTCGTACATGACATCATTTAAGACTTGCCGCCGAGATGACCGCGCACAGCAACTTGTTAGGCAACAATGTGCCGATTTCACTTTTCAAAGCAACAACGTACAGTTCTGGGCAGAAAGTAAATTGACAGAATCCCGATTTATTGTTATAGTGGTGGTAAGTGAAGTGTGCATGAGCATCACTTTCTTCGCATCATTGTTGAAGGTCTCACTCCAAAACACATTTTTCGTTGGGAACAATGTGAAAAACCAACACCTACAGTTTAAACTTAAGCGAGAAAAATTAATTTTTGAATAACAACTCACGAATCATTTACGGACAACGCTGTGCTTGTGTTTTTGATTTAACAAAAGCCTATTATATATGAACTAGAGGAAGCCCGTGCTATGCACGGGGCCGGTCGTGAATTAAGTTTACGGACACATTTCCCAGGACATTTCTGCGGCACTCTTCCCGACGACTTGTCAGATTGATCGACCACTCATGCCTGCCTTCTCTTTCAATGGAGGTAGAATGGGAGAGCGCATTTACAATGCGGGTGCGAGGAGGGGAGAAGTGATTGTTCAGCCCGACGACTTGTCAGATTAAACCTTTATTGAGTTGATCGACCACTCATGCCTGCCTCCTGTTTCCATGCAGGTAGAGTGGGAGAGTGCATTTTCAATGCGGGAGTGAGGAGGGGAGAAGTGGTTTTCCTTTTAGCCTTTCCTTTTGCTTCAGCCGGCCTCCACGATTATAATGTAGATATGTATATATTATTTTTTTGCTTTACATAATTTCGAAGACAGCAGTAATGTCTAATAAAAAATTAATTAATTACTTTTGTAGAATAACATGAGTAGAAATGAAGATACAGTTAAGTCAGATGTATGTTAACTCCTGTCATAGCAGCTGGGAAATTAAGTGCTAGGCAATGTATTGCCCCACAATGCTTTACTTGTATCATCTCCCTGGATGCCACAATGAGAGAGTTTATTTAAATTGTTTAACCCTAAGACACGTAACTAGGCATATAACTGAGTACTGAAGCTCACAGTTACTCGGCTGAGTGAGAGATGCTACAATACATGCCTTTTCCTGTGTGCTGTAAATTAATTCAGAAAATTTTTCGTAACCACTTGGCCTATATATATGATCTACATAATAATTTTGGATCCCGGCGGAGCTGATAAGAAAAGAGCAGAAGGCCGGACAATCAGTTTAATCGCCTCTCGTTGTTTTCGTGCACGTGCAATGTCTTATTTATTTATTACACTTACTGGAGACTACAAGCCCTTATGCCACACTCTCCATTCTAAACTTAACCTACACTTAACCTATCGAGAAAACTCAGAATACAAGATTACACAAATGACCCATGCTCAAACACTACACTCCTAAAAACTAATCCTAAACTGTCAGTCTGACAAAAGCTCAACGGCTCTTCACACCTGAAAGCGCCCTGTTGCACTGCAGAATCCCAGGACTGTCCAGAAATGGTACCCCGCAGACACGACTGTGTGTGGACCCCCCCCAAAACCTCTCGCAGATCCGTACAAGCCCGAAGTGCGACCCTCCTGTACTGCGCCCACTGCCGACACTCCAGCAGGAAATGCCGTGCCGACTCCGGGACTGCACAAAAGGGACGACCGCCAGCCTAACCTGCACGTATGCTCGTTGAGGAGTGCATGCCCGGTCCGCAATCGCGACAGTAAGCCTGCATCTCGCCGTGAGAGGCTGCCAAGTGATGCTGCAACAGTGACCGAGACAAAGGGATGCAACGCATACAGACACCTACCCTTCCCACTCCCTTTGCCACTTAGCAGAGGAGAGCAACTGGAGCACATGGCGCAAATCCTTATGGACGAGAGCAAACTGAACAGTACCACCCTCCCTACCTCGAGCAAGGGAATCCGCCACCTCATTGCCGGGAACCCAATGGATCCTGACCACGCAGCCTTCACGCTCAGCCGAAAGAGCTTTATACCAATTTCCAGTGCCAGTGAGTGGTGAACCTCAAGCGAGTGAAAAGATCGGCGCAGAAACTGGATCACAGCTGCGGAGTCCGAATTGACAACCTGCAGCCAGGGGACCTGAAGGTCCAGGCCAACATCCAATGCGACGGAGAGAGCGACAAGCTCCCCCACAAAACTCGAGGGAACGAACTGCAACCGCCGCGAGACACAGAATTTGAAGTCCTGAACAAATACCCCGAAGCCGCCAGACCACGAGTCACGGCTGAAAGAGGCATCGCAGGACATGGACACCTCCCCTTACACTGCACTATCAGCCGGCTGAGTCCCCAGGGCACACACTTCAACAAGTCTGCTGCACCACTCCCAAGGGCACGACGGACGTACCAGGATCGGCAGCCGGAACTGCTTTAGAGACTCTCTACCCAGGAGCGTGGCACCAAGGCCCCCAAGCGCAGGCGAGCACGGGAGCTCAACAACCCATAATCCCAAAGGATCCTAGCATTGGGATCCAAATACCCTCTAGCCACTGCCCGAAGGTAAAGGTAGGTCAGCAGCTCCTCTGCCCCGATTTGCACACGGAGCTCCCCCGCCTCCACCAACAGGACAGGAACCGGAGTGGAGGGCAAGCACCCCGTGACCGTCCGCAGACAGGTGTTCAAAGTAACCTGCACACCGTCAAGTGCCCTCCAACTCGATGCCAGGAAAGTACACCCTGTAGAAGGATGAAAGTACCGCCCTCTTAGCAAGGAGCCTGTGAGAGTTGAGAGCCTGCAGGGTCCTGTGCCTCGCAACCAAGCTCTCGCGAACAGTGGACATTTCTTCCGCCCAGGACAAGTGGCAATCGAGACGGAAGCCAAGGTAGTGGACCGACCGGGAGGCAATGACCCGAGCCGTTCCAATCGTCAGCACCACAGGCACAAATATCTTTGCTACGGTGTCTAAGTCGTGTCTAGGCGACGCTTAGCGGTTATTGCAACTAGACTATGCTAGTGTGTAATGCTGAAAAAATGGCGACTTGATTTAGTAGTGTGTATAGTATTTTGTCAATTTTTTCTAAAGTCGTCACCTTTATTAACTCATTGGTGGGCGAAGAACCGTTTGCTTCTCTGCTTGTGTACGTGTTGCTCACTACATTGTTTTATAACAAAATTTAATTAGGTGTGTGTTCAGAACTGCCTACATGTGACAATCATTATAACTAAAAGGTGTATAACCTTTAGACATTTAAAATTTTAGCGTTAACTGAAGCCTAGAGACGTCTAGTGTGGTAAATTTGCATTAGATTTTTGTGTTTAAACACGTTAATTAATTAATTACTTGTATTTTCTGACGAGTTCAAAGGTTACTTGTCTAGACAAGTTTAATGTTATCAGTTATCATTAATTACCAATAAATTACCTGAAATATTACCAGTAAAGCATCAATTCTTCAGATAGTTACCTGAATTAATATTGTATTTTTGGAGACTGTTCTTTAAAATTTGAAGTCTGAATTTAAACCAAAAAGCAGAATAATTGTGAAAGCAATGCCAAAGTTATTTTCTATAAACTTTCTATAACTGTTGATCGGTAAATAATTTTCCAGCTTTAAACCTAAAAATTGAGAAAAAATCGTTCAAACCAGTTAAGTGTATATTTTTAAGTGGCTCTCAATTTTTGGGAGGATTGTGGTGTGAACTAAGATTTTTTTTGCTTGCACAGTTGTACAAGTACAGCTGTTTGGTATTAACTGCTTGCTTTGTGCTGAATGGATACTATTGGTGTAACTTGTATTTAACTGATACTATGTATTATAAACCTTTGCATGTGCCATAATAAACTGATACCAATTGCCAACACCTGCCTATCCTTTCTAGCTTTAGGATAGGCATTATAGTTCAAGTATGTATTACTGCCGATCAATAACAGTATTGCGTATTAATTCTAAAAAATGCTTCACTTTCTTAATGACAATATTTTAAACTTCATTACTGAGCCATACGCAATGTTGAATTGGCCGCTTAACAGCTTGTGAAATGTGTTTGGTCTAGTACTCCATACAGCCCGCAAGAAAACAAATCCGGGCGAAGGATTTACACGGCTTTTATACAACTTTTCCTTATTTAAAATCGTTTAAACAGTCATTGTAGGTTTCTCAATTTTTAATAGGCCTAACTTTTGCCTGTCCGATCCATGAATGATCTTAAATTTCCGCTGGTTGCGGTTTTTTTTTATAATGAGGCGTGGGTTGACTAAAAAAAATCGAAGGAATCACGATCCTGACACCATTGTAAGCTTCTTAGCAAAAAAACAAAAGTAGAATTTGTAGTCTTTACAAATGAGTTTATCTTTTACGAGGCACTGTATCCTCATACGTTTTTCCACAAACCTTAGCTACTAATCTTAGTCCAAATTCACAGGATAAGGCATGCATAGTTCACACAGGAGGACGACGTAAATTATTAAAGGTAGGGAATGGGTTTATTTAAAGTTCAATTAATTGGGTTTAATTCCCTCCCTTTAATCTGAGACCACTTACCCTTGAAGTGAAAGGCTAAGTTGTATACTAAGGCGGCTTAATGAAAACGGCTAAGTCCAGATAACTAAAAATGATTAAATTCTATCTGTAAATTATTCTAGTTCATCTTCAGTAAGTTGGTTCAGTTACTTAACTTTGAATGAGTGTAGCTAGAGAAATTGTCAGGGTCCAAACCAGCATCTGGCGGGGAAAATGGGTCATTCTTAAAGAATCGCAAAATAGTAAAAAAGCCTCCCGGGTTCTAATATACCCGTTCAGGAGATGCCAACAAGGAAACTCACAGGTTGAAGGAAGGGTCCAAATGATCCGATTGACTAACGGACCACTGATGCTTATGGTAAATCTGTATAGCATCGATTTGATTTAGGCCGAAGTGTACTAGGCTGGCGCCGCTCGCTAGCGTCGGCAGTCAGTGCAGAAAGTGTTGTAAATTGAAGCCTAACAAGCTACGTGGACAATGTTAAACGTTAAATAAATGAGTTCAAAGATTAATAACAACAATAATGAGGGAACGGCTTATCGTACAGATATCGTACAGATATTGTACAGATTCCCGATATCGATATTTTAGTGAATTAATGTAAATTAAACATATTAACAATATTAATATGACATTATGTATCAGTGTCGAATTCGATAAAAGTCAGAAAAAGAAGAAAAAAAAGAAGAGAAACGAAAGAAAAAAGTAAAATAAAAGCGCTCACCCCCTCTCCTCACCGCACGTACGAATAAGAAAAGTAAGTAATTCGTACACTAACAGTCAAATTTCAGTCGGGGAAATTTTCAGCTAAAATTGGTTGTAGCTTTTATAACTAACAAGCTAGAAACACAAGATTTCAAAGAACTAAAAGCAAGATTCCGGCACATGCATCTGGGGTCACTGTTAGCGTCCCTTGGGTTTTTTACTTTCGCAAAAATTAACAAATCAAAAGAAAAACATATTCAGCAAAGCCAAAGACGTTTTTCTAGGGGGCTAGTGCGGAGGAATTTGCAGCGCTAACTGTAATGTTGGAAGCTCCGAAAGTGCTTTTTCTCACGCTGAAAACAGCGATCACCAGATTCTCCTTACACATCAGTGACCTATTTTCTAAACCAATGAATCATTCATCTCCATCCAGAACTGAGAGTAGCTCATTAAACAATAGAGACAGGATGCAGGTTTTGCTTAAATAGAGACCCTCAACCGAATTTCAAGTATCTTGGAATTTATTTTTGACGACCTGTTGTCTCTGAACCCACAGTTCCAGGATTCTCTAGTAGCACCCAGCCTAAGCTAAGGGACTTGGAATTCCTTCCCATCCCACACCCAGATTCTTCCCAAATTAATTAAATTGAGATTAATTAAATTGAGTGGGAGCCACTAAACCAAATAAACCCCAATAGAATAGTTTAGCCTTAACTCCTTAAGAGCTAGAGTCCCGGCTACTTAAGAGTGCGGTATTAAATTAATTAAATTGGGATTTAATGTGGAGCCACTAAACCAAATAAACCAGAGAAATAACCAAAAATAAATCGACTTTAGCTTAAAAACCTTGTGTGGGCTCCCTCACTTGTGCACGCCGATTGTAAATTTTGTGTTTACCCATTGCTGCTAGAAACCGCCACTCCGGGGTCTGGGGCGGGAGGGCACTGAACCATGACTGGTTCGATTTTTACTGTTAAGAAAGACTTGTGTACCAAATTTATGTTTTCTGCAAAATTTCTGCAAAAATGTGTTACACCACTTAATGATTTCTGCCCAGTGCTGTACAATAATAAATGCTCTGCCGACGCGAATACTGCATTCACATCAAAATCGTGTTCAAAATGCCCTGATCGGTGTTAATACCTACATTTTAAGCTGTACAAATTGAAAATCGGTTCATTGGTTCGATCTCTAGGTGAGAGCAAAAGTTCTAGCCCATTTGGCTTTCCGTGTCAAGAATAATGTAGTAACATTAAAATAGCATGCGAAAGGCCCTAGGCCTTGTCCATACCTATGTTTTTAACTATAGAACTTGAAAATCGGTTCAGTGGTTCGGTCTCCAGGCGAGGACAAAGAGTTCCAACAGCAACATTAATGATTTCTGCCCAGTGCTCTACAATAATAATTGCTCTGCCGACGAGAATACTGCAGTCACATCAAAATCGGGTTCAAAAGGCCCTGGTCGGTGTTAATACCTACATTTTAAAGCTATACAAATTGAAAATCTGTTCATTGGTTCGATCTCTAGGTGAGAGCAAAGGTGGGTTTTAGCCCATTTGGCTTTGTGTCAAGAATATTGTAGTTACGTTAAAATAGCCTGCGAAAGGCCCTAGGCCATGTCCATACCTACGTTTTAAGCTATAGAACTTGAAAATCGGTGCAGTGGTTCGGTCTCCAGGTGAGGGCAAAGAGTCCCAACAACAAGAAATGACCATACTGTGGACGCCGAACGGTTTGTTTGTTGTCATTAAAATTTGTAATGCAGTGAAATAGTTGCGACACGACCCCAAATACCGAATTTCGTTGGTCTATATCAATTCTGGCCGAAACTGTAGGAGCTCAAAGTTTGACATTTAACATGGATGTTCATGCTGAAGCTTACATAAGGCCTGCTACCGCGGTCCTTGATAGAGATACAAGATATAAATCCAAAAACAGGAAGGTCTAAAAATAATTAAAAGAACTTACACGAGGTCTGGGATGATTGCATTTTCCTGCAAACAACACATTTTCCTTTGTTCGTGTTTCATTAATGTGCCGTTTGACAGCAATCCTCGCCGGCTTCCAGTGCGAGAGCATTTTTCGGCTTCATGTCCTAGGTAGGAAATCATCTTGGCCCTTCCACCACTACAGATATCCATCCCCTTAATAGACGTCTTACCTCTTCTAAAAATATGTGGCTGTTCATCTATAATTTACTTAAAAGCATGTGGGTCATAGAAATTGATGCAAGTAAAAATGTAGCCATGTCAATTGAGACCAAAACCCGTTCCAGTCAAAACAAAGTAACCAATTTAAAATACAAATTTATTTAAAATCCATCATTGTAAAAGATTTACCACAGTTAACTTTGCATGGTCTTCTTTTCATTAATTTTTTCTTTTACAAACTCAATCTTTTGTTAATAAAATAAAAACTTTCTTTTTGCTTGGCACATCAACTTTGTTTCAAAGACGAACATAATAAAATAGATTTAAGGCTTTAATTTTTATAAATAAATAACATAACGGAAGGCAATTTTTTAAGGCATGAACAGGTAATATGAATATTAAATACATTTAATACAATGCAAAACAGCACATTTTTGTACTATCTTGCTATGAGGGGAAGTAATTTGAATACACTTCCTAGCACCAACTTTTTCATCAAAGCATGTGCCACTCACTGTGCATTTAACTTCACAAAGCAAAGTTTTAAAAACATTTTAAAAATGTACCCAATTTTTTTTCTTTAATTCACAATACCAATTCCGGTTCCGATTCATCTTGGGGTTAAGCAATTTTGTCAACTATTCAAACTAACGTTTTGCTCTAGAAAATCCTTTTGCATGAAAATCCTTCGGATGAAAATCCTCCTCAATTTTTTTCTTGCCAAAAAAGGAGGGGGGGGGGGGGCCAAATGAAAAAAAAGCAGTGTTTTAGGTCCAGAAAACCAACTTCTTAATGACAGTAGCATCATGATGACAAAATTTGAATTGTAGAACACGAAAAAAAATTAAATATTAAAAAAAATTAATAATAATTAAACCTTAAAAAAAAGCATAAACACAATCTAGCGCACAAATTTAGTATAAATAGAGAATTCTAGTTACAATTTAGTATGCTACGAAAAACACTCGCAGTACAGCAGTAATAATAGGATCGATAAAAAAAAGATATTGCAGTTTTGTATATTTGAAGTAAAATTGATATTTTGAAAGGTAGCCATTAAATCGACATTGGCACATCACAACCCATAAACAGATGGGTTAATGGACAGATATGGCACATCACAACCCATAAACAGATGGGTTAATGGACAGACTAAGTATTTACGGATGTCAAGTTCCTCACATCAATTAAACACACAAGTCATCGGTTTTTCATTGTTAAGGATGCAAATTGTTTCCCAAGGATGACAATTACTTCAACAACAAAATTAAAAACTGCACTGCTGCAACTTCAGGATCAGTACACGCCTAATAGGCAACAACAGCAAGCACTTACACCAATAATAATGTCCCTTGGTAACCCGGCACCAACACAATAGCTGCCAATTGCTTTACTTGGCAATTCTAACAATGTCAATAATTTCGTCGTCTTACAACATCTATCCATTAGCTAGTGTTCAAATGATAGAAGAGAATGTAAGCATTTTCTTGCACAGGCTTAGTCATCAAAATATTTTCAAAGTCCCTTTCTTGGTAGACCTCTTCGTCTTCTAAATGATACCAATTTCCATCAGAATCTGCAAAAATAAAAAGGCTTTAAAAGAAAAGAGTAGAGTAGAAAGTGGCCAAAACACAGGCGTTAAGAAGACTCCAAAATACCAGGTACAGCTGATTGATTTTGGTTTCTATTGCCTTTATGAAAATACACATTACCTGATTTTCAGCATTCTCTTTCTTTCGCTGTGCAATCTAGAGATTAAAGATCTTTATTCTATGTTCGCCTGGTGTCGCTACCCTCTGCACATGTGTAGCCTCCGTTATATAAACTCTGATGAAGCTTGTTTCTTAATCTTTCATTCCTCCAAGTGCCCCAGTGGCGACACAGAGGGGAGGCGGGTGGGCACCAGGTAATGCCTATTTTCATAAAGGCAATAGAAACCAAAATCAACCAGCTGTACCTGGTATTTGGGCTTTCTATGTACCATGAAAACACTAAAATACCAGGGGCACCTGGTTGATTTTAGTTTTTGTTGCCTATACGAAAATATATATTACCTTTAATTTATACCAGTTTTTCCCCCATGGAGCTCTATTAACCCTAGCTTGAAAATTCGGCTTCCCTGCCATTCTCGTAACTCATTGCACAGGACCGGAAGTAGCTCGGTCATACATAACTGGACCGGAGTACATCTTCTTTCTTCACCCCAATGAACCTAGACGTTGTGGGGAGGCTGGTGGGTAAAAAGGTATTGTATATTTTCGTATAGGTAACAAAAACTAAAATCAGCCAGGTGCCGCTAGTATTTTAGTGTTTTTATTGCCACGAAAATATCCATTACCTTTTATTTATAGCAGACTTCGTCACCGTAGGAGGCAGGTTAGGTTCGAAGTACCCACCTTATGAGCAGACAGCCCCCCACAGAGTTAATCTAAGCAAAACACTTGAATAACACGATCCCATGGACCCGGGATCCTCAGTCCCATGGGCTAGCAATTGGTGACATCCGATGCCATGGATCGAGAATTCGGTTTAACGCTAGGGG
This sequence comes from Lithobius niger, assembly GCA_023313725.1. NCBI lineage: Eukaryota > Metazoa > Arthropoda > Chilopoda > Lithobiomorpha > Lithobiidae > Lithobius > Lithobius niger. The sequence continues at coordinate 217,715 of JAHWFP010047241.1, read as the reverse complement.
GAAGGCAGAAGTACAAATAACAGAGAAATGCCAATCCTACCTTTTGACGGGAAGCAGTCTTGAATCCATCGGCGCTTGAGTGACTGGAAGGGATCGATGTCCTGAAACGAGATGGACGACTCTGGAAGACCAGTTGGCAGATCCTGGCTGGATGCGAGGCAGAGGGTATGATGGCACAAAACAGTGACAACAAGAACTGACTGATCATGGATACATCAGCTGCGTTAGGTCCGTACAGGTGGATCCTGTGCAGTTACCGAATCCACGCCGATCTGCTGGATCGTGCCTGTTCTAGTAGGTGGTGCGTAGGTTAACACATGAACCGATCCGTGGGACTGATGTAACGGAACTGGTAAGGGACGGCAGGAGGCCGGCGAACAGACCGGGTGTGGAGGCGAAGCAGAGGAACGTGGTGGCACATCGTAGATCAGTTTCGCAGGATGAACAGGTTCATGCACATCGTAGACGAACAGTAGGAAAAGCACATGATCGCAACGTAGACCAGGCGACATGAATGGCCACTGAATTAGCCGGGCAAACGTCGCACCTGGGGAAGATTGTATACGGAATCGCGCACTCTGTGCACTGTTTGTTGACGTGGTTGACTGAAGATATTTGTTCTGTGAATTTTAGTTGTGTAAATCACGGTCCCAGGGACCGGTTAAGGAGTTCAGTTCTGTTGCGAGGGGTAGTGTGCTCGATACCGAGGATAGCACCGGGAAAGAAAACGGAACACCTTTCGGCCGGAGGAAAGGTCGGTGAAAGTTGTAGTGGTTTTATTGCGGAAAGATGCGGAATCCTAGTGCTACTCCCTTGGTGCGGCGGCGGCATGGAGAGCAGAGAAGAGACCCGAGTGGAGGTCTCCAAGTGGAGGATGATCCCAGGGAATACTGGCACCAAAAGCAGGGACGTCGTCATACTGCCAGACTGAATAAGAGGACAAAGTCTGGCAGGATGGAGGGGCTGCAGCACGAGTCCAGGTTTGTTCTAAGTAGGGTAAAATGCGATATTAAGTAAGCTATATACCCCCACTTCTGCTCACCTGATAAAAGTGGGGGTAATGATGCACTTCCGATCACCTGATGAAAAGTTGGGGGTAATGGCGTCTTGACATTTTTCATCAATCTGGAGGATGGTGGAAAAGTGCTTTTTACTACCTTTTTTCCGGCTTTCGTCGATCTGGAGGAGGGTGGTATTTGCTACATCCTGTCACCTGATCAAAATGGGGGTAATGATCCACTTCCATTCACCTAATGAAAAGTGGGGGTTCGTCGAACTGGAGGAGGGTGTCTTTTAAAACCTTTTTTTTAATCGTATTCGTCAAGATGGTGGAGGGGGGAATCGTGCCTTTTACTACCTATCTGGACCTCCTATTACGTTACTTCCGGTTGGGGGTAATGACCTAACTTCCAGTCATGCGGGGTTAGGACTACCTTTTAATTCGTTTTCGTCGATCTTGAGGAGGGTGGGAAAGTGCGGGATGTCAATATGGAAGAGGTTGGGAAAGCGCCTTTTTATTCGTTTTCGTCGATCTGGAGGAGGGTGGGAAAGTGCTACCTTTATTTGTAAATTTTTTCCGACACACCTGGGGAAGCAAGGGAATCGTGGGAACATGAAAAATTGTTTTCTTTATATAATAAAAAGAACGAAAAGTTTTCTTTCGAGAAAAAGAAAATGAATTCAAAATCATCGTTTACGTGTACTTATTGTGGAAATATCTATGCAACTCGACAAGAATTGATCCATCATCTTCCTAACCATCGATCCGATCTACGACCAGAGTGTTTACTCTTAGAAAACGAGTTGAAAGAATTGACGGTGACGTAAGTTGCAAGTTGGTACATGATGAAACGCATAGAAATTATTTCTGCAAAATTGAATATCTCGATCCATCTCTGGCACTCAATCAACTGTATTGTCCGCTCAAATTTCTTATTACGACTTGCTTGGATCAACTGAGCAATTGTAAATTTCAACTGTGTTTAGAAGCAGATTTTACCAGGGATTCCAACACAGTGCGAGCCTATTTCTTGTCCCTCTATACAGCTATTTACAACGAATCTGACGTGTGGGAAATCTTGGAAGATGCTTGCAAAAAAAATACAACAGTCGGTCGAAACTTTTGATGAAAAAGGTAGTGCATGGCGCTTTTTGAAAGTTCGGGGTATAACCGTAAGAGTGGCGAAAATCGATCCTTTTCGCCCTAGTTCTTTCTTACCCTTGCTGAGTGCATTACGCAAGAAAAGCGAAGTTATAGTGAATGTGGAAAATTCTGATGAAAAGTGCTTTCTGTATTCAGTTTAAGCCGCGAAACAGAAGTGCTACGAAACCGAGGTTAAACCATTTTTGAATACCGTAGACCATTCCATGTAGATGTTCCCTGTGAGTCTACGACAAATTGATTCTTTTGAACGAATCAAAAATTTGTCCATTAATGTAATTTCTTACAAGGGATCGATAGGGTTACACCCGGTGAGAGTGAACAAAAACAAGGAAGGAGAAGTAATTGACCTGTTGCTAATAGCCGACGAAAAAGGAAATACTCATTACTACGCTATCTTCGATATTGATAAGGTACTCCGATTTCGAGGTGTAGGAACACACAGGAAATTTTTCTGCCGTAATTGCTTCGCGGCCTTTGCTTAAGAACAATCCATGAAGGAGCACATCAGTAAATGTGTGAGATTGAATAGGGCGCAAGTACTTACTTTCTCACCACCCGGTGATAACACGTTAAAATTCCTCCACTACGATGGAGTCAATCCTCATCCTTGGGTAATTTATGCAGATTTTGAATGTATGCTCAGATCCGTGCAAACTAGTTAGTAGTCGAACTCGATCTATCCTCGAGTTCGACTACTAATACTAAAGTCAGTTTGCATTCGCCTACTAGTTTTGGCTACATCGTTGTTGGTCCAGAAAATGAAATCGTGAGTCAAAAATTCTACCTCGGCGAGGACGCGGTGGATAAGTTTTACGAATATATGAATAGCGAGATTCAAAAGTTTGCCACGATTATCGCACGACCAAAACAAATGATGATGACTGATGACGAATTCGGTTCTCGAAAACCGATACTTGTTACTACTGCAACAAAGCCATCATCTCCGATAAAGTGAGAGATCACTGCCACTTCACGGGAAAGTTCAAAGTTCAGAGGTGCTTCTCACGTAAAATGCAATCAGGAGGCAAGGAGAATAAATACTGTCCCGGTCGTCTTCCATAACTTGGAAGGCTACGACATGCATCTACTGATTTCTGCGATGGAAAACTTCCCTTCGGGAGTAGACGTTCTTGCTGGAAACACCGAGCGTTTTATGAGTATGACCATTACGCGGTACTTTTCCTTCGGTGAAAAGGACCTTTCGGTAAAATTGCGGTTTTTAGACAGTTATAGTTTATCTTCCTTGCTTGAAACTTTGGCTAAAACCCACATGAAAGATCGACCCTTTCCCATCTTAAGAACTGCTCTCGATTCGGTAGACTGGTTCGCACAAGGAGCGAAAAAGGAAGAAATCATGGATTTATTGACGCGAAAAGGCCACTACCCATACGAGTACGTGTAGTCTATGGATGTGTTCGAAGATCAGGAATTACCTCCTAAAGCGGCGTTCTTTTCCTCTCGAAGGCATCACCGACACGGAGTACGATCACACAACGTCAGTTTGGAAGTTGCTGAAGGAGAAGGTATTTAAAAATTATCATCTCGTATATAAGATGATCGACGCGTATCTTCTAGCCGACATTTTTCTGACTCTCAGGGAAACTTGTTTGGTCAATGACGGCATAGATCCTTTCTACTACGTATCCACACCAGGGTTTAGTTGGGCAGCCGCGTTAAAAAAACCACAGCCGAACTACAACTGTTTAGACATGGAGGAAAGCATAACTTTATAACTTCCGGTATCAGAGGTGGCACAACTTTTGTGTCGAAAAGGCACTTGATCGCCAATAACAAATGTCTACCAGATGCGTACGACAATTTACCTAGTCTGTATCTGGTAGATTTGGATCTCAACAACTTATACAGCCATGACGGAATTCCTTCCCTACGACCGATTTAGATAGCTGATGAGGAAAGAAATTCTCGAATTTCGCTTGGCGTCGGTCGAAAAAGATTCGGAATACGGCTATATATTGGAAGTGTACTTGGACTATCCGCCCGAACTACACGAAGATCACAACGATTATCCTTTAGCGCTGGAAAAGTTTAAAATAATGCCAAAACTCGTGTCTCCCTTTATGAAAGAAATGGCAGGAAACAAGATCATTTCTACTTCCAAACTGAAGACGAGTTTATTACAGGAATTTACAATTCTACTTGAAGCACGGTTTAATTTTGAAAGGCATCCGCAGAATTCTAAAATATCGTCAGAAGCCATGGCTAAAATCCTACATAGACTTTAACACTGAGAAGTATCAGTTAGGTACGACGACATTAGAAAAAGACTTTTTCAAATTGAAAAATAATTTGGTATTCGGAAAAACGATGGAAAACAAATCGGAGCGTTTATCCGTTAAATTAATCACAGATCCAAAAAAATCAATCAAGTACATCACTCTACCACACGCGGATTCTTTCAAAATCCTCAACAAAAATCTGGTACAGGTAAACTTGAAGCTTCGTAACGTTAAGTGCGACTTACCGACTTACTCCGATTTCTGCATCCTCGAACTTTCTAAACCTTCGATGTACGAATTTCACTGAGTTCATGAGTCCAAAATACGGAGACCGCGCGCGTTTACTTTTTACAGACACCGACCGTCTGTTCTACGAGGTAGAAACTGACAATTTTTATCAGGATATGGGAAGTGAGCTAGATAGATTCGACAACAGCAATTACGATCCGTCGCATCCTCTACACAGTGTTAAAAACAAACAAGTCTTGGGGAAAATGAAAGATGAGACGGCCGGCATCCCGGTGAAAGAATTTGTAAGTTTGAAAGCAAAAATGTACTCGTTTTTAGTCGGGGAAAATAGCGTTAGAAAGGCAAAAGGGATTAGTAAAGCGTTCATCCAAAAAATTCTCTGCGACGAAGACTATAAAAAAGCGCCATTTCGAAAACATCGTCGAAAGCCACGCGGAGGAGCGTTCAAAGTAAGGATCATCAGCTCACCAGGCTTGAAATTTCAAAATCCGTATCTCCCTACGACGATAAGAGATTCATGTTGGACGATGGAATACATAAGTTAGCACACGGTCGCTACAGAACCGGCATACCGCACGATTTTGTAGACGACATAATCGATCCGATGGAGGATGAAGAAGCTGAAGAGCGTGCTTTGCTGGTGAAAGATGAGGAGGAATCGACCCACGAAATACCGAGAGGAAGCGAAGAAGAAAAAATAGTGGCTAATAGGAGGAAAAGAGTCACTGCTTTTCGCAAGAAATGTGCGACAGAAACTGTCGAACAGAGAAAAGCTAGGTTGGAGAAAATGGCCGCTGCTTTTCGCAAGATATGTGAGACAGAAACTGTCGAGCAGAGAAAAACTAGCCTGGAGAAAATGGCCGCTGGTAAAAGAAGAAAATTGAAGTAATAAAATTGATAATGGGTCTAAAAAAATGCGGTAAAAAATGCCGTACCGAATCGGTACGGATATTTTTTACCACATTTTTTTTTTTTAACCCATTGTACGGATATCTTTAGACGGTCAAAGGTTGCTAATGTTATTTTGAATCGTACCACTACCACTTGACAAAGTAGAGCATTTTTCCGTCTTTTCCTTTCTTCTTACGTAGTACTTTTTCCACTAAAAACAAGTCTGGAACGAATGTTTTTTGAATTTCCAGTTCATAAAAGCCACCGAGAATGGGTTCGCCCGATTCGTCTTTTAAAAGATAAGTTACCGGATCAGTTTTTTTTGTACTTTGCGAATCGTGAAAACTTCGTTGGTAAAATTTTGGAGATAACCTTTATCGAAAAATTTTTTAACTTTAGAAATTCTGACTTTATCTCCTACGATAAACTTTGGTTATTTAGACGGTCCTTTAGGTTTTGCTCGTCTCAACAACGGTTCGTGCCGCTTGGTTACTTCGTAGTAGAATGGACGGTGTCGTCGTACTGGGAAACTAACTCGTCGATAATATCTAGCCATTTATAATTTCCCCGCCCGGTGAATCTTTTCCACATCCGAGTTTATACGGTTTTGTTGAATCGTTCTACCACGCTCGCCTTCATCTCCGAGTGCGTAGAGTACATGTTGACGTTGTGACGCTTAAGAAGCACTTTGAAGTCTTTATTGTAGAACTCGCTACCTACATCGACTTGTAAATTTTTGGGGGTGTCGCCCCCGCGAGTATTTTCTCGAAAGCTTCGGTAACGTCTATACCGAATTTAGATTTAAGGGGAATAGCCCAAGCAAACTAGCGCAAGTTAGCGTAAGGTATTATTTCCACAAAGTCAGCCTGCCATAGATCGTTGAGGCCCAGTAAAATCACTTTAAGTCTCGGAAAATTTTTTCGCGCTGGTTTGTGAAGCTCTTTTACGAGTTGGTCATTTTTTAAATTTTCCATTCCTAATCTTAGTTTCGTTTTCATGATCTTCTTAACGATCAAAGCGGTTAGTTTCTCCCGCCGTGTCAGAGAAGTATCGTCTCTCACTCTTTGAGCTTTGGAAATGAGAACTTCATCGGCGACGTGCCGATCTTTTCAATCCGAGCTCTCGGAGTAAGCTATATCATGTTCTTTGCACGCTTCGTCTAGTTGATTAATCCTCGAGCCAATCTTTTTTCTAGTTTGGTGCCCAGACCGCAGTATTGGTAGCCGGGCAAATGCAGTTCGAGTGTAATGTTCTATTCCAGTGACCATTTGACCAGAATAAACATTATCGTCTAGGATGGCATAAGGGCAAACAATTGTATAAAACACTAATCAAGTATAAAATAGGTAAGCTAATTAATAAGCAAACATCCAATTATACTGGGTCTTTAATCAACACTCTGCTGTACACAATATTGATCCCACATATGGCCAATTAAATCAATGACAGATTGTCATGATTTGATTGTATGATTACAATTATCGGCAATGAGTCGAACGAATGGCATTACGGATTAAGTCGAGCGGTAAACCTAATCATTATAATATTCTCTATATTAATTAAGGGAATCTCGGGTTAATTTAGCAGCGTACGGATTGGTACTAGTTAAGCATAAACACTATTAGCTATTGCTAAACAATCAGAATACTTAGCTCTATAATAGAAGCTTGAGTGCGGCCATGGGCCCACGGCTTCGGCTGGGCGGCGATGCCTCGTCGCTAACCCGGCACGGCGATCTGCCTGGCGTACTTATGGATTGCGGCCTTCGGAATTTGACTGGCGTGAACTAGTTAACAACTGTTGTGCGGCTGGTGATCGGATGATATCACGCATTCCGAGGTTCGGTTTAAATACTGTGGCGTTATCGGCCATGATCAATCCATTGTAGTATTGATTTATTATTGAAATGCTATATATAGTAACATTTGGACAGCTTGGGCTCTTAACGTCAAATGGGACCTCTCCGCCTGTCAATCATTCTATTGTTGCATTCGGGTTCATTAATTGTTCCCCGTATGCGGCACTTTGAAGGTATATGCCGCCATCCCGTGTGGGAGGGACTTATTGTTATTCCACGTAGTGATCGATCATGAGCGACGATCTTATCGTAATTAAATCTACTTCTGGAAAGTCATTCAGGTTCTACGAAATTGTCGTAAATAATGTTAGCTGGTAATGCCATTCTTTAAACTCTAACAATAGGTGTAATTACACTTGTACAGTCTTAAATGATCTTGCCGCCTCTCGGTCGTCTTTGAAGAAGGACTCCCAATTATAATTGCTATCTGGAGTCGTTTTGATCTATCCGAATAAATACTCGGCTCATGCATTTAATAAATATATAATATTATGCAATATGCATCTAATTAATTAATTGTATTGTTTCTGTTATGAATATTAATTAAGCCATTATTAATTTCCCTACACGAGCGGTAGCGTATCTATGATTTTATTTACGATTCCTTTCCCAGATTTGATAAAGGAAACTCATTTCGTTCTACATACTTAGCAAAATACAACTTCCATTTGTCTGTTATTTTTTCGGGTTGTAATAACGGACGGCTCGGGGCCGTAAGCTGCGAGACGCCTACATTTGACGCAGTACCTCATCTCGATATCGTTCTATTTGTTTTATACGTAATTTTTTTTTAAATCTAAACCTAAATTTTGATAAGCCACCCTTTTCTCCCGCGCAGTTATGATTTGTCTTTCCTGTTTTCCGATAATATTTCGACCATCTCGTTTCTATGTCCGTCATGACCGGCCGATGCAGACTTGTACAAAAGCCTGAGTCTCTTTATCAAGTCGTTAGGATCGTCGTTAATATTTATAATCAACTCTGCTACCCGCCTTTTTAACCATGCCACCCCCTTTCTTCTTAGATTTTTTTTTCATATCCTCCCAAATCTGACGAACCATCATTACGTACTTGGTGCTGCGATTAGATTTGGGTTTACGAGTTTTTGAATCGTTGTTGATAAAAATGGTGTTGGTATTTTGTAACATGTCCGCGTAAGCTACTTCAACTTGTGGTGAGTAGGAGGATTCTTTCAGCTCTCTAGAACCTAGCAAACTCCAAAGCCCGCGTCTCCCCGTATACTGCTTCCCCCCGACCACTATATCATTTTCAAAAATGTTTACCTCTTTATTCCCCATGGTCAGCTCGCTTTTTTTCGTGTCGTACTGAAGTCCGAATACCGAATCAGTTTCCTTGGGATTTTCGAAAAATTTTGTTAAGAAATAAGCAGCCGTTGGTCCGACAATCTGACCGGGTAACAAACTATCGAGGGATCAGAAAGTCAGCATGTGGGGAAGCTCCGGAGGGGTATAAATGCGTTTAGCTTGCACCGTGGAATATGAGGGGGTGCCTTTAGGACCGGTGCTCGTAGAGGCGTATTCAGTTTAGGCCTTGGGAGAAATTTGCATTATCGGAGTACTCGAATAACACCACGAGCGGATAGACTTTTTTGAACTGTAGCAAGTCGAAACTCAAATCGTTGGTGTCGTGACACAGCTGCCTAAATTGCTGCGCCATTCTGTACAAGCCGACGAACTCTCCAGTGGCAAAATCAGTATTCAGATCGAGAAACGGATATCTTTCGGAATTTAGAGTCACGTGAGCATCTTGCAAACTACAGTGTTCGAACACGGCCGGATTTCTACCTAAAGCGTCCTGTCTGTCGTGTTTGAAAAGCTAGAACTATCCACTAAGGTTTTTCAACCGCGGAAGTAGTCAGCACGCGCCAGGTGAAGTTCGTATTTTGAGGGAGCTCACAGCTATCGTAATGCCAATGTGTAAATCCTAAATCCACCGTAGTTCCGTTGTCTACGAGATTGTAAAGTTTAAGTTTTTGATCGTTCGATGCGGTAACGTGGGGGGATGAGCCAAGAAATGCTACTGAGAACAACTTTACCATTGGCCGCGGCTGCAGCTTTGAAGATGGCATTTGTATCGCTGGTTCTCATGCAAATGAGAACGTGTTTAGTTCCATAAATTAGCTAGTCGTAATTTTCGAAAAATCCTATGATGTGTTTCAAGGAAATGGAGAATGTGAAACTTCCGTTGGGAGTTGTTTCAACGATGATGGACGCGTGCCACTGTTTGAAACCCAAATTGTCGGTTAGATCACCAGCTGCACTATCCAATGCCTAGCACTGACCAAGCAATGCCGGCTGTTCCGTCGATCCGTAAAAGAGCAGCCCTTTTATTAGGGTACCGAATCCCGTATAATTTAAGTTGTCTACTTGTTTATCACCTAGATGGCATTTGATATTAGAAAACAGGAATATGGGAGCATTATTAATCAACGTCGCTGCGTCAACATCGGCATAAGCCGAGTCATCGTGCTTCAGCAACACGCCTTTAATCAAGAGGTAACTGTTGGCAACGTGCAGAAATAAATCTTGGTTTTCCACGTGTATTCGAATTTCAGAATTCACGTTGTTGAGATTCGTACTGACAATGGGATTATATTCGTGACAGGACTAAGATTCGATCGACGAGTCGTACAATAAAGGTTCGTTGATTTTTAAATAGTCTTCTACAACGCTCATTTTCTAGCCGTTGTTATAAATTTGATGAAAACTTTGTTTCTAGGCGTTATAACTGCTTGTGTTTTTATTATTATTAAAATTTTTATTATTAAAGTTACGAAAGAATCCTTTTCCTTTTTTCCAAACACGAACATCTTGTCCTTTTTTTAATTTTTAGATTTTAAATGAAGTCGTACTGTGAGGGTCTCGCCATTCAGATTCAACGGCTTGTTGGTCTGAGATTTAAGCCACACTCTTATACTTCTGATTAAGTTCATAGTAATGGGTACATAGATTAAATTATGCGGAGACTCGATGATTTTGAAACCCGGAGGTGAATTTGGATAAAACGAATATGAAGTGGGCAAGAATTTCCAATGATGTCAACTTGCACAAAAATTGTGTTTACATTTATTATTTCGACGGTATTTTGACTTTCTCGACTCCTCAAGTAGGTTCCTAAATGAAATCCTAAGACTCGAGCCAAGCTCTTTTCACCCGTAAAGGCTATTCCGTATTTTGAATCGTTAATTATCAAGTTGGTTCTTACAGTGTTTACATTAGGAAGAATCGAAATAGCTTCCCTGTCATGACCATTTTGATCTATCGTTTTTGAGAAATTTATTCAACTCTTCAATTTCATAAGTTCCGGGAGTGACTATCACTTTCTGCCAATAGTCTGGAGGATATATCCCCAAATTAGATGAAATTGTGCATTTTATCATAAAAGCATGAAACTTGGCAGGATTGTTGTTTACATCAAATTAAGACTTTTGAGCGTTGTAGGCATTCCCCTGAATTGCTATGAGCCGTCATATTGGAAAATGGCGGCCAAGGTCTAAAATTGTATTTTCATCATAAAAGCATGAAACTTGACAGCAATGTTGTTTAGATAAAATTAAGAATTTTAAACGTTAGGGGCATTCTCTTGCATTGCTATGGGCCGCCATTTTGGAAAATGGCAGCCAATAGTCTAAAATTATGCATTTCATCACAAAAGCATGAAACTTGACAGGAATGTTGTTTACATAAAATTAAGAATTTTAAGCGTTGAAGGCATTCTCCTGAATTACTATGAGCCGCCATATTGAAAATGGGCAGCCAAAATGACAGTCAAATTAAGTTTTTTTCTCTTAACTTCTGAACGAAAAAACGGATTCAACTTTTCTTTTTTTTCCCTGTTGTTCGCAATTATTTTTTTTTACCAAAAAAACTGAAATAACTTTAACTGAAAATCTTACTTGTAACTACTGTTACACGGAATTCAGTGAGTTATATGGTCTGAATATTTTTTATTATACGATTTGCTTACGTATGGCTTAATAAGCCCCTGAATTTGTGATTTTACTTTGAAGTAATTAGTACATAGATGAAACCAACGGCATTCGCCCTTGAAAGCAATTGTAAATAACATATCAAAATTATACTAAAATATGATTAATGGAAACACGCCATTTGCCCGAATTCGACACTTTGAATGTTATTTATTGAAACACTGAATTCCCTTTCACAGTTAGCAAAATTATACACTCTTCCTTTATTTTTCTTCTTGAAATATACTTTCCAATGATACCAAACATAACCGGAAGTAACTACCGGAAGTGATACTAATGTATTAGTGAAAAGACGCCATTTTCTTTTCAAAATGGCATTTGAAAACGACACTTTGAATTCCCTTTCACAGTTAGCGAAATTACATCACCTGCCTGTATTGTTCCTCTTGAAATTGCCTTTCCTATGATATACTAAACACAACCGGAAATAAGTACTGGAAGTGGTATGAATGAATGGTATATAAATGCACAGTATATGCCGTAATGTAAATAATACGTTTTTTATAGTGCTCAAAATTGAAGGAATTGTTCACTTTTTGTGAAAAGCGTTAAGTTTGGTATGGATGCACATGAAGGGTAACTGGTAAAAACAACCTATATGATAATAAGTTCAAAAATCCCCCGAGGGGGTGGGGGAGAGGATTACTTACTCTCCCTCAAAAGGTTCTCTGGCTGTAACTCCTTAACCGTCAACAAATCAAAAGCATAAAGTGAAGCAAAGATGTTCAGCGCACAATTTTGTACAGGAAAGGGATCATTTTTTACGTAAGTGCAACCCTTGAACCACACAATCGCACACGGACGCTCCTTTTTTCAATTGGTTGTTATAGTGATTTTCGTGTTCTAAGTGCTCTTGCAAGCCCTTTAATAACTCGAAATGAACATGCCTAGAATTTTCTGAACGGTGGGATGTATTCTTTCCATTCGTCCTAACCGAAATTTTCCTACCTAACTTAACCATTTAACTTGGGTAGGAATTGTTCTACACTCATTTAAAGGTGAAGAGGTAATGGCGTAGCGGCAAAAGCGAATGGTGAGTTTCGAATTCAAAGTGCTCTTGCAAGCCTTCTAATAGCTCGAAATAGCCATGCTTAGGATTTACTGAAAGGTGGCGATCTATTCTTTCAACCAATCCTAGCCGAAAATTGTTTCGCTTAGATAGTGACCGTCCTACACCCGTTTAAATGTGTAGCTGTAATTGGTGTAGCGGCTAGTTTCAATTTCAAAGTGCCATTGTAATGCTCATATTTGTATTCTAATCTAAGCTAAACAATTTCGGTTAGGATTGAAGGAAAGAATAGATCCATACCTTTCAGAAAATCCGAAGCATGTCCCTTTTGGATGTCTATTAGAGGGCCCGCAAGAGTACTTTGAATTCGAAAATCATTATACGCTTTCGTCGCTTACGCCATTACCTCTTTACCCTTAAATGGGTGTAGGACGGTTGCTATCTAAATTAAACAATTTCGGTTAGAATTGATGGAAAGAATAGATCTCCACCATTCAGAAGATCTTAAACATGTCCATTTCGGGCAGTTTTCAGAGTTATGGAAAACGAGTAATTTGGACACCATTTTCCAATATGGCGGCTCATAGCGATTGAGCAGAATGTCTACAACGCTTAAATTCTTAATATTTCTAAGTAAACAACATTCCTGCCAAGTTTCACGCGTTTATGATAAAAATGCACAATTTTAGACTATTGAGCCGCCATTTTCCAATATGGCGGCTAATAGCAATTTAGGAGAATACCTACAACACTTAAAATTCTTAATTTGATGTAAACAACATTCCTGCCAAGTTTCACGCTTTTGAAAAATGTCACACGAGACTCACCAAAACGCACACTTTCACAACGAAGATAGTCCACTAACTGCAAATTTTCAACTACTAACTGTAGTCGTCATCAGGCACCTTAAATGTAAGTTTGAACTCTGTTTACATTTCGTTTTTCAGTCCAATACACTGTTCGAATTCGAA